>OX352773.1:129862923-130109580 GCA_947095535.1 Poecilobothrus nobilitatus
AAAACTAATATATGTATGTACTTACTTTATGTTTTATGTATATGCAAGACGTAAGTAAACAGGCCAAGAACTGAAAACACATGAATGTAGTTGTGAGAGAATTGCAATCGATTTTCACATATCGCGCATATAAATAATTTCATAATTGATGTGAGTCTCGATTATAGCCATATAAGCGTGTACAAAATTTTAAAGTATGAAAGTAGTCTCGAAATATACTATTACGATATTGAAGCAATTTATCTTAAGAAGCTTTAAAAATAAAAAATTTAAAGGAAGACAATTTTTTAAATGCATATTTATGAATGAAAATATTATATTTAAAAATATTTTTCTTTAATGAATTATGTAAAAAAGATGCGACTTTTAATTTTCTCTTTGGACCAAATTGAATAAAGTAAATGGCTTTTGTGTTATTTCAAGATTTATAGTCGGCCCCCTATTTTTTTCCATAAGACTGCGTGTAAATTTGTTAAAAGCTGGCCCCTTATTAAGCTTTTACTCTCTGCACTTCATGGCCTGATAATTGATGCATTTACAAGTCGATTCCAAATCAATGTCATTCATGCCCAAACAAAGACTATTTAACGTAAGTTCAATTAGTATTAGTATTCTTTTTTGATTACTTTGATCAAAGAAATTTTTTTTTAAATTTGTTTCCCGTAAAATCTCCTGAAAAATCGTTGTCATATGAAATAAAACATAATTTGTCTGATCCGTCGGTAAAGAAAGACCCCCTCTTTTAAGTTCGTCAAAGTAAAATTAACCTGCAGTCCCGCGTTTTTTCAGGAATAATGATTTGCAATCGACGCATTTTATACTTTTTTCCAAAGTATGTGAGGCATATCCTCCACCGTACAAATTGGAATCTGAATTGAAATTTACCGTTAACAAATAATTTGAAATAAAAATTTGATCAAAAGGTTCTAAGTTAATTTGCTGTTCTAAAGAATTCTCCCCAACTGAATGAACTAAAACCGCATTTTCTTTATTAAATTTTTTATTAATTTGGTTTATTCTGATTTTTTTTTCAGACTCAATTACTTCTCTATATGATACGTTGTATAATTACACCCAGCTAGAAAACAATATAAACGGAATCTATTTTCTAAAGAATCAGTTTGTAATTTGCCTAATAAAACATAATCCATTTGAATCTCCGTTAAGGATAGATGAACTAAATCTATTAATGTTTTAGTAGTGAATACTAAAGCATTGAAAGTGTCTTTCGAAAACCTATTTTTATTATCATTTGCATTCCAAACTGATAATCATTCACAAACTGATAACCAATGATAATTCTAAATTTAAAATTGTAACCGAAATAATTATCATTTTGTAAAAAATATAAAATAATATTAGTTTCATTTTTATATACAGACCAGCCATTCACATTGATTATTTTATCAATATTTGAAACTAAATTAGTAAAACTTAAAATTACATCACTAGCGTGAGAAGTTTTTGCATTATTATTTGATAAAGCTACCGGATAATTAGGGAAAATACTTGGAACAGCATCTGGCAATAAGCGGTGCCGTTTACCAACATTAGAAAAACACGATTCTGCAAAATGCAGAGAACATATATAACGACATACCGAAGGTTGCTAATTTGGTTTGGATATTGCTTTTATCCACAATGTTCTATAAGGTTCTTTGTTGGGAAATTGAAAAGCTGGAACCTTTTTCATACTAGGAAAATAATTGGATCTATATCCAGACACCGGACATATTCGAACCATTACAGAATATATTAGAAAAGTTTATATGTATAAAAAATTAAAAAGGGCTATATAAAAAAATAAGATAAAAGACAAAAAAATATAACAACTTATAAAAAACAAAAAAAACTGTAAATACAAAATTATAAAACTAATTTAACACAAAAAACAAACAAAACAAAACTAATTATAATAAGTAATAACTAATTAATTATATTTTATAAAAAATAATTTAAAATTACTTATATCTCCTACTCTTTGACAAATCTTTTGAAGTTGTCAAATTTTATTTATACAAATTTGATTTATTTAAAACTAATTTTCTAGTTTATTTCATTGTTTAATTTTAATTTTAATTTTAACTTAAATTTTAATTTTAATTTTAATTTTAATTTTAATTTTAATTTTAATTTTAATTTTAATTTTAATTTTAATTTTAATTTTAATTTTAATTTTAATTTTAATTTTAATTTTAATTTTAATTTTAATTTTAATTTTAATTTTAATTTTAATTTTAATTTTAATTTTAATTTTAATTTTAATTTTAATTTTAATTTTAATTTTAATTTTAATTTTAATTTTAATTTTAATTTTAATTTTAATTTTAATTTTAATTTTAATTTTAATTTTAATTTTAATTTTAATTTTAATTTTAATTTTAATTTTAATTTTAATTTTAATTTTAATTTTAATTTTAATTTTAATTTTAATTTTAATTTTAATTTTAATTTTAATTTTAATTTTAATTTTAATTTTAATTTTAATTTTAATTTTAATTTTAATTTTAATTTTAATTTTAATTTTAATTTTAATTTTAATTTTAATTTTAATTTTAATTTTAATTTTAATTTTTAATTTTAATCTTAATTTTAATTTTAATCTACTTTTAATTCAATTCAACTTTTGATATTAATTCAATTCAACTTTTGATATTAATTCAATTCAATTTTCGGTTTACATTTGCGTAACACTTAATTACCAAACCTATGTTTCAGTTGTAATATATTCCTTTATTTTCTTTTTGAATTGGCAAATATTACTAATTATTTTAATTTCATTCGGTAGTTCATTATATAATTTTAAACAGTTGTAGAGACAGTTTCTTTTTTGATTTTCTGTTTTGAAAAACGTTAGGTAAAAATTGGACTTGTTTCTGGTATTGTAATTATGAATATCAACCATTCTGTTCAATATAAAGTTATGCCTTATTTCATTATTTATAATTTTAAAAGCAATAATATACAACTCTCTTTTGCAAATATTTTCGAAACTTAAGTATTGGTCTGAATATAACAAACTGGTTGGAAATCTCCTTGTGTGTCCGTGAATCACTTTAATTGCTTTTTTATGTGCAATAACTATTCTATTTAGCGCGATTTGAGGAGCCTTACACCATATGGGGTTCAGATAAGTTAAATGAGATAGAATATAAGACGAATATATAGAGCGTAATACACTGCTGGTGAAAAATTTTCGAAGCCGTCTTAAGATAAATATGTAGGGGCTTATTTTTTTGATAATATGTTCCGTATGATCATACCATTTCATTTTACTATCTAAGATTAGTCCTAAGTAATTAAAATTCTTGACTATCTCTATTGACACGCTTTTATAAAAAAAGTCATAGTTGCTACAGATTTTGTTATCAAATAACAAAATTTTGGTTTTTTTGGTGTTAAGTAAGAGGCGATTATTAGTCAGCCATTTTTCGATCATTGTTAGATCATGATAGATATTATTTCTCAGATGCTCCTCACTTATTTCTGAATATTTTAAGACAGCGTCGTCGGCATAAAGTTGCATAGATCCTTTCAAAAAAAGGCGTGAAATGTCATCAATATAAAGTTTGAAGAGAAGTGGACCTAAAATTGATCCTTGAGGAACTCCCTTTTTAATTAATTTCGAATCACTGAGTTTATCATTTATTCTTACTTTTTGCTCACGATTTGATAGGTATGATTTAAAAAAGGTAATTTTATCTTCAGAAAAGCTTAGTAACCGTAGTTTGTGTATTAGAATTTGGTGATCAACACAGTCAAACGCTTTCTGAAGATCAAGAAAGACATAAGAAACATATTTGCTGTTATTAAAATTTTTAGAAATTTGATAACAGCAAACTTTAATATTATTTGATTTACTAGAATTTTTATTAAACATAATTCTTTTATATAAGTCCCACAATTTTTTACTATCTTCCGAAATTCGCGAAAATTCATTAGAATAAAAGTTTTTCTTTGCTAAAGTGATTAGGTTCTTAACCTCATTTCTGCAATCAACAAACAATTTTTTGACCTGGGCATCATTAGGATATTTTTTAGTAAACTTATAATAAGATTCACGGATTCTTATTTTATTAATTATCTCGTTAGTCATCCACTCTTTCCTTTTTTTAGTATTTATCAGAATTGTTTGTGTGTTTTTCTCTATTAACAAACCTAAATCATAAACCAAATCATCGAAAGTACTATAAGAATGAATTCTTGTCCAAAAGGAATCTCTTTCTATACTTTCGTAATTTAAAATTGTTTTTGTTTCTTTTATTTTGTCTTTAACAGGTTTTTGATCAATACTAATAAAGAAACGTTGATGGTCTGAGAGTGAAGTGTCTAGTATATAAAAAAAAGTATTTAAACTTAACCATATCCGTAATGAAATGATCGATTACCGTTTTAGCCGATCTACAAATTCTAGTTGCATAATTTTCAGAGATTATATTATATACAACAAAACCATTGTTAAGCAAAATATTATTATAAGTTACAATGTCCCTGCTATTTGTGTTGAGCAGATTTAAATTGAAATCTCCTAGTATTATTGAGTTTATATATTCAGTAGTAATAGTGTCTACTTTAGAAAGAAATTCATTGACATTTGTTTCATGTGATCTATAGATACCTAATATATTGAAACCTTGCTTTGGTAGTTTTACACATAAGAAGTTTGATTTATCAAATTCTTCTTCGAATATTAAGGTGCTGCAAATTTTTTCACTAATATAAATTGCAACTCCACCATAAGATTTTTGCCGGTTTGAGAAAAACGCATTATATCCAGGTAAGTTAAAAAATTTATTTTCCATCCGATTTAGCCAAATTTCTGATAATACCACAGCATGTATTTCATAAGTGTAAGAGTTAATTAGTAATTCTAAATTATTTAGTTTATTCCGCAAGCTCTGAATATTTAAATACAGTATATTAAAGTTATTGTAATATTGAACATTTGTTAAATGGTTAGCAAGCCCTGTAAAATAATTAACTCTCAAGTCATTAATATTATTAAATTCATCAATTGATTCCATGTTATCCATAATATTTGTGAGCATAGACATTTAAAGTAAATTCAGCAACAAGTAGAATGTTATTAGAATATAAAATAGAGAGAAAACAAAACAAAAAAAAAAAAAATTCTGGTTTTGGTTTATCAAAATAATATGTATGTAGTATGTACATCAAAAATCATATGTAAAAACCACATGGCAGAAACTGTCTTTTACATATCCGGTAAAAATATATAATGAGAAAGCTTAAGTAATAAGCTAATCGTGTACTGGATTGAAAAATTAAATAAATAAATTTTGTGTTAAAAATATATAATTTGTTAAAAAAATTAAAGAAAGTATGTATAATTAAGTAATAAAGTAATAAGTGTGCAATATTATTATTTAACTTAATAAAAAAAAAAAATAAAATGTTCATTAGATATAATTAAATAAAAATGTAAAAATATAATTTTCTTAAAAAAAAAAAAAAATAAAAAAGGTTTCCAAATAAAAAATAAAGAAAGACATTAAGTAATCATTTGGAACATATTTCATATTATTATCTAGGTTAATAATTAAATATAAATTAAATATAATTTTATGTAGATAAGTGTATTTTATGTAATTATAAGATGAGCTATGAAAAATTGGTATATTGAATGAATATAAAAAGTGTATATGTAAAAATATTATCAAAAAATAGTATATTAAAAATAAAAAAAATAAAAATAAAGAAAATTTATTATTGTTAATCAGTGAGTTATGTAATATTATTATCTTTTCTAACCTAATATTATAATCTTTGCTAATTTTGTTGGAGCATTTGTAAATCATTAAATGATAAAATCTTATAAACTTTACTAACCTCATTATGACGGAGCAGTATTTGATTATCTTTAACCCAAAGAAATTTAAATTTGAGTGAATTCTTAATCTTTTTAGCATCATTGTACAATTTTGCTTGATATGGTGTAAAATGATTGCGAAAAAATATTTCATTTGTACGTGATGTGTCTAAAATAATTTGAGCAGTAAAAAGATGTTTGTGATTTCGTTTTTTTTTCATTAATTCATTTTTTGCCTATATAGACTTAATTTGCACAAGATACAGCGGGCTATTTGCACTTACAACAGTTTGATTTTGTTTTTCTTTTTGTTTTATTATTGATATTTTTAGAATATCATCTGTTGAAACATTGGCGCTTATTTTTTTTGATATGTCCATGATAGTACTGGTTGGATCACTTATATCAGCTGGAAGTCCTGCAATAATTATATTGTTCTTATTTTTTTCTTGTTGGGCTTCATCTAAGATAGATTCAAGTTTGTTTATTTTGTACTCTAAATCAGTGCTTTTTTTTTGCGCCAATTCTAAACGATTGTGTAACAGTGTATTTTCTTGCATGATTTTTTTATTTTGGTTTAAAGCATCATTCATCTGGGTATTGAAAAATATTTGTGATTTCTGTATTTCAATTATAACAGCTCCCAAGGTTTTTAAATATTGCGCCATTTTTTCGATGGTACAATTACTCAAATCAAAGGATGACAATTCATCTGTTGCATTACATTCTATATCAAAATCAGCTGCTTTGTTTTCTTCACCACAATCAGAATCACTTGCATCATTCTCAGAATTTAAAACTGAAACATTATTAGCGCCAATATCACTGGGGAGACAAAATGTGCATTTCCAGGTCAAAGAACCAGATTTAATGAAATCGAAGACCTCATTTGATACATTTGCACATCTCGTATGATAAAATCTTTGACATAGACCAGTACATAGTACTCCTCTTTGTCTTCCTACGATACTTTTTTTGCATAATTCACATTGTTTGTTAGACATTTTTTTTCTTTTCTTTGTCCTTACTTTCCCTCAAATTTTTTTTTTTTTTTTTTTTTTTTTTTTATTTTTTTTTCCCTTTTTTACTTCTTGTTATTTCTATTTTTAATAATTTTTGGCAATAGTTCATGTGTTGAAATTTCTGTATTTTATTTATTTATTTCGTTTTGGATTAACAATATGTTAAAAATATATTTGTATAATTAAAATTTAATAAAAAAGTAAAAAAAAAAAATTTTTTTTTTTTTTTTTTTTTTTTCGGATTGAAAAATGAACACGTCCGTTCGTTTTGACAACTTTGACAACTCTGATTAAAAGCTTTCAAATAAAACTTTCAATCCCACTCTTATTTTTTAAAAAAAAATTCTCTTCTACTTTTACAAATGTCAAAAAGCAAGCGGAAAAAAATAACTAAAAAGACCTAAAAGTAATTTTATTAAATATTAAGTTAAAATTACGAGGTGAAAGCTAATTTTTTGATATGTTGTAGGAAAAATTCCAAATTATATTTTCATATAAAATTCGACATATTTTGGGCAATATTTCATAACGAAAACTCGTAATGAAACATGTTAAAAATGGGCATTTTTTCGAAAAAAAAAAACAAAATAATAAGAACAAAAAAAATCTTTTAAAATGAAATTTTAATGTCATTTGTTTGAATGTATGCGAGACTTGATTGTCATTCTCTCACAACTACATTCATGCGTTTTCAGTTCTTAGCCTGTTTATTTAGGTCTTGGTCGAGACTACTTTCATACTTTAAAATTTTGTTCACGCTTATATGGCTATAATCGAGCCTCACATCAATTATGAAATTATTCATACGCGCGATACGTCAAAATCGATTGCAATTCTCCCACAACTACATTCATGTGTTTTCAGTTCTTGGCCTGTTTACTTAGGCCTTGGTATATATATCAAATAATGTATCAGTTAATACTTAAATAACAAAAAATTATTAAACATTAAATTTCATTAAATGAAACGTTTTTAGTTTTGTATTAAATTTTGAAATATGTAGTAAAAATAATAATTATAATAGGTAACAAAATTAAAAATTTATTATTGGAATTACCTATATATATATTAACTACAAAATTATTATTAAAAATGTAAATTGTCAATTTACAGATGTTTGAAATAAACATTTACCGTCAGATACCGTCATTCTTTGATTGTAACTCAACGAGACAGGTCATAAGAAATATTACGGAAATTAAAATTGATTATAAATTATAACAGCGAATTTATCACAATTGGATGAACTAAATTTTTTAATTTCTGTGTTTTTTTTTTCAAGACATAATTATTTATTTTTAATTATTTATGAAATAATAAGTGTATTAATAAATTAAAAATTAGTTAAAATTGTTAAAAAACAAGGACAATTAGTATAGTGTTATTTAAAGAATTAAAATGTCGTCCATATTACACTAACACATAACAAGTGTATTAGTAATAAAGTGGAGCTGAGAGTTGCTCAAATTTCACCAACACAACCCGCAAATTAGACAGTAACTCTCACGGAAACTCTATCAATAATGGTGGTGGTAAAATAAAGCGTAGCGTAGTGGTGGTATAATAAAGTCCAGCCCGAATTTACACATTGAAAAGATAAGTATCATACTTTTTTAATTTTATATTTTATATTTTAATATTGTATTATTTTACATTTTTAATAAAATATTATTTATTATTTATGAAATAAAAAATTATTGTTTTTCTAAAATTACATATAATATTTATTATTAAGTCGAATTATTTTTAATTAATTATTATTTTGAAATTACCTTTATAATTTGGATAATTTGGAAGTTGCTCTATATATATATAATTAGTTTTTATTATTGAAATTGTATTGTGTTAAAAGATTAACAGAATCTTGAATAAACATTGTATTTTTAAGTATTTATTATATAATTGCTAGTATTAGTTAAATAATTTAATATTAATATCAAATAAATTGTAGCTGGAGTGTGTGTCAGCACTAAAGTTGCAATAAATTGCATGATAGATATTGCACTTTATATCTATTGCATGATGATATTTAAGCAGCTTTATATCTTTATTTAAGCAGCTTTATATCTATAGCTGCTTAAATATCAGTGATTCTAAATATAATAAAATAAAGGCTATAGGGAACCTAGTATTGTGGATGTGCGAAGAATGCAGGAATACACTCAACAAGGCAAGGAAGTTATCCTCCAACGACATTGAAGCGATGGTCAACAATAAGGACAATTCAATGGAAATAAAATTCAACAGTATTAATGAGTAATTAATACAACTAAGTAATAAAACTAACAACTTGGCTGAAGCAAAGATGAACCCACCTAAGAAAAATCTAACATTTGCAGAGGTAACAGGCAATAACATTGGCACAACGGAGAATGCAACAGGAAAGTTCACGAAAACAATATTGATTAAGCCAAAAACCACGCAACCAGGAAGTGATATAAAAATAATTGTTAAAGGGAAAATAACTCCAGCTGATTTAAGATTCACCTGTTTAAGAATACAAAAAATGGAGGATTAGTAATGAGATCGAACAATGAGGACAATAACAAAGTCTTAAAGAGTGAACTCATTAAGAAGTTGGAAAGTGGTTATATAATAAAGGACACAAAACAATTTATCCCAAGAATTAAGATAGCTGGCCTGAATAAAAATTATAACACTACTGATCTAAAAAATGAACTAATGCAGCTAAACCCTGACATTACAGCCAAAGATGAGATTAAGGTGACACATGCGAAACAGGACGCTAGATGTAAAAAATGGACACTTTTCATGGAGGTAAATGGTACTATGTTCGATAAGGTGGTAAACAAGTACATAAATATTGAATGGGAATCTCATTATGTCAAGGAGGATATTACGGCCATGCAATGCTTTAAGTGCTTAGGATTCAACCATAAAGCGGAAGAATGCACAAAATCGGAAATTTGTGCAAAATACATGAAACAACATCGAACTCAGGATTGTTCGGAATCTGTCTTCAAATGCAGCACTGCACCAAGCACAATTCCTTCCAACTTGATAGTAATAAAGTAGCAACAAATCACAGGGCTACCAGTATTCATTGTCCATTAATTCAAAGACAAATAAAAGCAAAGAGAGAAAAAACGAACTATAATATTGTTAACATTTTTAATGATGATGGACAAAATTAATATTCTTTATCTGAATGCTAGAAGTCTAAGAAGCAAAATGAGAGAAATTGAAGTCTGCAGTCAAAATTATAAACCGAATATAATTATAGTTAATGAAACATGGATCTACTCACATGAGGCAAAACACTATAATATACCTGAATACAAGTCAATCTACAATTGTAGAGATTGCAATAGAGGAGGGGGTACAGCAATATTTGTAAAAAATGGGATCAAATTCAATATTGTAGAGCAAAGTGTTAAGTTTAACTCTACCGTAGTAGAGATCTTGGATAATAAAGAAAATATCAAATTTTTTACAGCATATAAAGCAGATAATAGTGAGGATTCTGAGTTTATCAACCACGTGGAAGACATCTTGAACAAGTACAAAAACATAACAATGATAGGATACCAATATAGATCTCCTAAGTAGTACGCAAAAAGCGCAAAGCTATCTCAACAATATAGATGTTAGCGGAGCAACTAGAGTAACACCATTATCCAATACTATCATAGATCATGTAATCTCGAATCTAAGGGACGCGAAAAACCAGATCATCATACAGCTGCACAGTAATTCTGTTTTTGACCATAAAGTAATCACAGCGGAGATTTCGAGAGTCAACATTAGTAGAAACATAATGGTCAACTCACTTATAGAGAACGTTGATCTCGTAAAATTTAAGGAGGACATTAAGCTGAGTTTAACGAGAAGTCCCACGGATAACATGGAGGCATTAGCTGCAATAATACAATAGGCTAAGGAGAAAAACACAACACTGAAAAGGGTTAGAAATAGAAAAAATAGATGGATTAACCAAGATTTACTCCGTATGATAAGAAAAAGAGATAAACTATACAAGCAATTAATGGGCAACAATATGAATGAGGATATTAGAAAAGAATTTAAAAAAGTAAAGAACGAAGTAACTAAAATGACCAGGATGGCAAAACAGATGCAACATAATTTTGAATTGACGAAAGCAGGCAATGACTTAAAAAAGATATACCGAACAATTAACGGAGTAATTTACAATAAAACTGAATCAGAAAACGATAAAACTATAGCTAGCTTAAGCATTAATGGTATCACCACTAAGGATGAATATAAAATATTAGAAGCTGTAAACGACCACTTTGCACATATAGACAAAAATCTGGCTCAGAAAATAAACATTAATGTACCGGCTGTTTGTAACACACGAAACAATAAGTCTATCCTACTCCAACCGACAAATAAAATTTAAATATATAATATTATAATGAGTATGAAAAACACCAATTCGGCTGGTCCTGATGGCTTATCAACTTTACAGATAAAATATATTGCAGAGGAAATCTCAGCTAGTGTGGCTAAGTGCATTAATGGTATCCTAACATCTGGTGAATTCCCAGATGCATGTAAAGATTCTATAACTATACCATTGCATAAAGGAGGGAACAAAGAAGAAGTTACAAACTATAGACCAATAACACTCATAAACACTCTTGGAAAAATCACGGAGAAGGTGATAAACTTAAGGCTCAAGAACTTCATAAGTAAGACAGTAGGATTTGACAGCAACCAATATGGATTCCAGGAGAATACTAGCACAGAAATGGCAACCACGGAAGTTATAAGATATACTATGGAACGAATGGAAAAAGGATTCTACACAGCTACTGTCTTTATCGATCTGCAGAAAGCCTTCGACACAGTGGACCACAGCATCTTATTAGACAAACTGGATTAAATAGGTATAAGAGGGACAGCTAATACCCTTATTAAAAATTATCTTAAAGATAGGAAGCTGGTAACTAGACTTAACAATAGAATTAGTACTCCAAGGATTGTTAATGTTGGTGTACCACAAGGATCGATGCTGGGTCCGACGCTATATCTGCTATACATACACAATATGCAGAATGCTAATTTAAAAGCTAAGTATATTATATTTGCCGATTACACGTGCCTAATGTAATGAAAAAGTGCTAGAGGAATCAGCTAGGGGCGATCTTAGTAGATACTATGACTAGATTACGGGGAATAAACTTACGCTTAACGGAACTAAATGATTTTCAAGTCAAGAGGAGCACAGGATATTGCACCAAATATACAAATCAGGAATATGAAGGTTGAAAGAACAGCTCTATTTAGATATCTTGAACTACTAATGGATGATAAACTGGGTTGGCATCATCATGTGGATAACTTCTGCAATAAAATAGCGGCCCTAATAGGTGCAGTTAAGAGATCTGGGATAATACTGAAGGAAGAAACAGCGAACTTAATTTATAATGCGCACATAATGTCACACATAAGGTATAATTTGATATGCTGGTCAATCTCGCCTAATTATTTAATAAAAAGAGTGCACATATTACAAAACAAGGCGCTAAGGAGGTTATATAAATTAGATTGGAGAGCAAATGAGCGAGAAATACATGTTGCAACTGGGCAACCGAACATATATGACATCATCGAACAAGAAAAAGCGAAGTATATATTCAGGATAAAAAAGGGCCTTAACAAATCCACCATTCATATCGCTACTCATTCTGAGATTTACAATTACAATACTAGAGCAGATACAATACTAGAATCACCTTATTATCCCTCGCACGAGGGTTGAATTCATGCGTAAAAATTTGCTATCTTCCTCCATAGCAATCTTCAACAATATACCGGATAGCATTAATGGCATCTTAACGCTGGAGAAATTCAACAAGGAGCTTAAAAAATACCTACACGGTAAGCAGAGAGCGTCTCTCAACTTAGCGTTGTCGTAATGAAACTGGAGGCAATATTTAACATAGCAGTGTCTCTCTAAGCCACAATTATCAACGCGATTTATCAGGGCACCATATTATTCTAAATTGTGATACTATTATTGTTATTATTATTAGTATATATTATTATTATATTATATTACATGATATTATTATGTATTAATTATTATATTATATTATAGGATATTATTATATTATATATTATTTGAATACTGTTAGTTAAATTGCTAACTGTTTATATGTTTTAGGGAATTGGTCAATTTTAATAAAAGATTCAACACTGAAGGATCTTAGGACTTCCATCTAATACCAGCACCAGCTGTTTGGTGGATATGTCAGAGCTAATGGGCGTCAAACATAGCTTCTACATCTTTTTTACAATTTTTCTTTAGATTATTAAGCTGTTTGTAATGTAAATTATATATTATCACATGTTATAAATTTAGTTAAAATGTAACCTGATTGCGAAAAAATGAAAGGGTTTTTTATGCAGAATGGAATATAATACGTAGAAGGAATAAACGTAGAACTGAAGGTCCTTCATACATCTTGTCATGTTGGAAGATGTGTGAAGGGAGATAGGTACAAATTATATGAATTGATATAAGGTACTGGTAAAAGGAACGCTAACAATGAAACATAGAAACATTTTTACTCATCTTGACATGTTGGAATATACAAATACAAAATCAAAAAAGATGTAATTAAATTTAATATTCAGTGTAAAAATTAAAAAAAAAAAATAAAGAAGAGTAAATAAATAAATTAATAAATAAAAAATATTCCAGGTGCTTCGTCAATTATCACAGGTAAGATAAATCAATTTAAAATAGTTGACAAACAAATTGAATTAACAAACAAATTTTTTTCAGAAACAAATATTTATTCCAACGAAAATGATTTATGTGGTTCAACAGAAGAAATAAGAGGTAAAATTATAAAAAAAAAATTATATAATATATAATAAAAGCATTTAATTATACTCGTTTACTGTAAATGCTATTGTCGTAATTGCAAATAGGGAAAATATGAATAATAAATGTACTCAAACGAAGATAGCTAATGTGGAATCTTGAAAATGTTGTGAAAATCTTGTGGAAAAGCTAGAGAAATTGCAGAATGAACTTAAAAATTTTAAGACGAAACTATTTGAAAAAGAAAATGAAAAAATTGAAAACTTGTATAGGATTTTACCAGAGGGAATGGCTTCTGTTTTAAAAAATTTTATTCGAAATGAAGGTCGTCACAGTCGAGGTTGGAGATACACAACAGATTTTAAAAAATCTAGTTTAACTTATAGTTTAAAACATATGAATTTTCCGTCGACAGCGACGCATTCTAAATTTATCAAAAACTGGCCTTCTGGACCAGGTATGCACGAGTTGCTGTTTAATGCGCTAAAGTGAAAAATTCAACTTTTACCGGATATGACAAAAAATTGCATTATATGCTTAGATGAGATCTCCTTAAAAACGAATTCATATTTTAACAAAGAAGGCGGTCAAATAATTGGATTGGAAGGTGATGGGGAAAGTAAAACTAACCCACTTGCAAAATACGCTATAGTTGTAATGGTACGGAGAGTTACTCATCGCTGTAATCATCTAGTTGGGTATCAATTAGTAAATAATCCATGCCCAGCGAAAGCATTGAAAGATATTATTTTTAAATGTGTAGAAAAATTAATTAAATTTGGAATGAAACCAAGAGTTATAATATCTGATCAGAGACCAAATTTCTTCGGTTTAAATAAATTATTTGGAATTTCACCATCTGTTCCATATTTGAATATGTGTAGCCAGAAAATTTACTACATGTATGATACTCCGCATTTATTGAAGTCTTTGTGGAAGAATTTAATGAAATATGATTTGGTATTTCATAACAAACATGCGTGCTGGAATGATGTTAAAATTATATATATGAACGAGCGCGATCAACAATTTAAATTGGTTCTCAAACTAAGCAACGAACACATTTTTCCAAATACAAAATAAGAGGGTAAAATATGCTGCCCAAGTGATAAGTGCAACAGTTTCAAGCGGTTTGTACGCTATTGTCAGTGGAGACGCTATTTCGCCAAGAGCAATTAAAAAGAGCAATTAAAGAGCAATTAACACTACAGAGCTCACAGAGAAATTTGATAAATTATTTAATATTTTAAGACCTTTTTTGGAAGCAAAATCCAAATTTATATTCTTGGGTATAATGTAAGTTAACATACCACACCTGAAAAGCTTAAAAGTATTTTAGTATAAATATGATTAAATTTAATTAAATAAACCAGAATAAAATTGGTTCTTAAAGAATAAGGTTCTTGTGAAACAAGCTTTTCTCTTCGTACACCTACGGTGATGCTGCCTTACAAGGTAAACATAAGCAGCATCACAATAAGGTAAACATAAGGCACAATAACAAGGTAAACAACAATAATAACTAGTTGTTTTCACATATTATTTACTTTTGAAAAAAAAAAAATTATTATTTACAAAATAAAATATTAATTACAACTATCCAGCCAACGGTGTAGTTAAAACACCGACCTTTCATACGAAAAGTCTCGAGTCAAACCCCGACTGGGTCATATAGGTTAATAAAAAATAATACACATTTTTCTTATAATACATACATATATAATTAGTAGAATATAATTAAATTAAAAATAAGTATATGTATCTATGTATGTATATAAATAATGTATAAATTAATGTATCTATTCTCTTCCTATCACGGTACCAAAATTCCGAAAAGTTAGTGGGCACAAGAGATTATACTTCAGTAAATATGTTATTTTTTATGTGATGTTAGTAATATGTGAATTGTAAGTTTACCAAAATGTAATAAAACACAAAAAATATTATCTTAATATTATAAATTATTTTTCTCTACCAGCTATTTATGGGACTGTTTGGTATGTTAAAAGTTTTTAAAACTTCCCTTATTTTAAAGTTTTGAAAGTAAAATTTAAATTTTTAAAAAGAATGGAAAGTGCCAAAATATGTTTCTGGTTAATTGTCTAAGTGTAAATAAATGTTTAAAATTAATAGATTTTAGCGTTGTTAATTTTAGAATATTAACTAATAGATTAAATAATAGATGTTTTAGATGTTAATTAATAGGTTAAGTAGATAATTGCACATTAATTAATAAAGCTACATTTTTGGTTTTCCGCGACATTTAGTTGAATTGAAAGTTGAGATACATTATACCTATTTTCATTTGTAGCTAGCTCAAACATTAAATTTTGACAAATAGTATTCTGTCATTCTAATGTTTAACGATAGTTTCAAAAATTCAATTCAAGTGATGGTGAAATATTACAACTTGTTTATTTGTAATATTACTTTTTTAAATTGTTTTAACAATAAATAAACCTATATTAAGATCATTCGTATTATAAACTTTAAGCTCTGTAAATACACTTTGACAAGCTCCAAAGTTAACGCTGGCGTTATCAGCACAATAACTTATAATATTTTTTGGCGAAAGACCAAGTTTTTCAAGATTTGCAACTAAACTGCTAAAAATTTCTTTTGAAGATTCCCGTGGCAAATCATAAAATTTTAATAATTTATTTTCCATTGCCGTTTCTTTTGAAAAATGCGTGATAACCATGGAGAACATTTTAATATTTCCCTTATTTGAGGCATCAGTAGCCAAAGAAAATGAGTGATTATTGTTCAATTTTTTTATAATAATGTCACGTGAAAATTGGCCTAAAATGTTTTTTGGTGTTTTTAGTTCGTTTGCAAGAAAATTCGGCTAAGAAATTTTGAAAATACATATTTGGATTTGATTGGGCAATGTTTCTTAAATAGTCAAATTAATAATAAATTTGGTCATACTAACTTGCTATTTTGGTTGGCAGTGTTGAAAATATAGTGCTACGTGGCTCGGAGTCCTCAAAATAGGCCGAAAACTGACTTTATTTTACATACCCGGCTTGTGCTCTTTTTTCGAAAAATTAAAATTTTTAATTTTTCGCCATACAAAAAATTCGAAATTTTGTTCTACTCTAATAGCTGATTGACGTTTGACATTTACATTAAATACATAGATACATTAAATACATAGATATTTGAAAAGTTTTGCCGTGATATATTTCTTTTGTATAAAATTCAAAATGGAATTTTTAAATGATAATAAAGGAAGGGTTGTACTAAAAATATTTGTTAGTACTGATAATTCAAATTTACTTAAAATAAAACATTATTGTAATTTTTATATTGAAAACGTAAAAAAATTAATTTTAACTTTTTTAAATGAAAAAATAAACATATTTTACCATTTATTTCAATATTTAATTGATTATAAACGTAAATGTCAACATTTTTAGTAATTTCCAAAAATTAAGTAAACAGGCTAAGAACTGAAAACAGATAAAATACACATACTTATGTTACTTCGTCGTTTCAAAACCATTCTGTTATTGAAATTACTGTAGAAAAACAGCAAAATATTGTTTAGGTACTATCATAAAGTAACTATATACATAGATTACTCACATGGAAGAAAAAAGTTAGACAGTTTTTTTAATTTCGTAAAATCAACTTGATCGTATTTTAGTTTATTTTTATTTTAGTTTTTGCTTTTGTTTTTTTTTTGTTTGTATGTCAATTGATGTACATTTGTATATATTTCTTCATATAACTTTTTGACTTAAAAAAGAAAAAACCTCCATTCTACCTCGATTTTTTATTAATCAATTTTAGTTGTTTTCATAACCCAACCATAGGTACAAGGATTATTATTGTAAAAGTATAAAATATGAAAAAAATGTATATACATTAATATAAATTTAAAGTTATTTTCATTTCCTCTAAAAATATATATTTTCTTTTTAGTCAATCTTACAATATTTTAAAAATTCAAACTACAAGCTATTTAGTTTAATATCAGATCGATATTTATTATCAGAATATAATGATCCACTGTTGAGACAATCAAAAAGTTTATCAAACACTAATATGTACAAAAATTTTGCAACTTCTTTAGTAATACTTTTCAAACCAAAAGTTTTAATTATTTTTCTAATAGCGGAACTCACTATTCTATTAAATATTTATTAATTTTTGCTAATATTTGCTAATTTAACTCTAATTTGATCAAAAGTATGTGGATTAATATGTTATCTAGTTAATTTGGTACACATCTTAGTTTTTCAATTTATTTGAACTACCCACAATTCTATGACAACTTTAAAGCTTATAATAGCATCTGAGGTTTTTAAATCGGAATCCATTAATGTATTTTTAAGAGATTTAATTAGATGGAGAAAATCGAATAAGAAAAAAATGTTTTATTATTAATTACAAAATGGTTATCAGGTGTTATTTCTAGCAACGAAAAAACTTTGGCTAAAGTTTGATCACAAATAATTGCCCATAGTATAATACCAATATTGAACAAACTTCTCAAATTTTTTTAATAATTTCTAAAAGTGTTACAAGACGAATATCTGTATTCTATATTTTATATTCTAAAAATAAAATTTAAAAGTGTTACGAGAGGAATATCTGTATAGATATGTATGTATGTACATATCTATATCCATCTACATCAGTTACAAAACAAAATATTCATAAAAAATTTTAAAATATTTTATAAACAACGCCTAAATATTTTACAAGCCGGATCGGAACACTCAATTTATTTTGAGTGTTCCGATCCGAAAAGCTCACACAAAGAGCCTTTTTTTCAAATTTTCGTTAAATGATGGTTTGTAAGTGAAGTGTAAAGGCGTTGTTATAAATATCGTGCATTAAAATAACTTTTTTGTTGTTCATGTAGTTGTTTCTTCTTAATTAAATTTTTTTTTGTAAAGATATGGTCAGTTGTTTAACAATTTTGTTTTCAATATAAAAAAAAAATTAAAAGATAAAAAAAAAACTCTTGTTTTATTATTAAAAATAATATTTATTTAGAATGGAACTCTTATTCCTATTCCTTTTTTTGAATTCACTTTTGGAACTACCTACATATTCGTTTTTTACATCTTTTTATATCTAACTTACAATTTACTTTTCTTATGGTAAAAATGCATTTTGGCATTTTTACTTACAATTATAATACTTTCTTTTTTCTTATCTTTAAAAAATTAAATCTATGTCATTTTTTGGCCTTGTAACAATAACAAATCGCTCAAAAGAACATGTGTGCAATTATTATTAGAGTAGGTCATAATTGTTATGGAATAAAGTAAAAGCGTTTTAAGCGTTTTTACTTTTTTATATATTTTTGTTGGTTCATATTACAAAACAAATCGTATTCAATGTTAACAAAAATTCTTACTATATGTTTTCATATAGTAGGTATAAAGAAAGAATTATGCTTATCAGCAAAATTAAATATAGAATCAAGGTTGTTATTATTTATTAGGGTTAAATTAAAAAGAAGAAAAAAAAATGTGTTAACCATATGTAAAATTATTTAAAGAAAAGTGAAAACAATTACATAAAAGTAATTGTTGAAGGTTTGGAATCTTGATCTATTTTATCTGAATATATAACTCCACCCTTCTTAGACTGAGGCTCCGACGAAGTTATTATTTTAGCAATTTTTATTTTATTATAAAAGAATTTAATTTTTATTATTATAGCGAATATTACAATAAGCAAAAATGACACTACAATAAAAAAAGATATAATTAAAAATGTTTGAAGAATTATGGTTATCAGTTATTTCTTCAATTTTCTTACGATTATATTGAATTTCAGTTAAATTTAATTTATTTAAATTTTTTACATTGTTTTCCTTATTTTCTATAATTTTTATATTTGTATAGGGATATACAAAATGATCTTCGATTTTAGTGAATTTATTACTAAAAGTTATGTTTTTTATTACAATGTTACAATTTTCAAATTTAATTAAACTATTTTTAAAAAGTCTCAAATCATCATTATTACAATCTTGAGTTATATTTCCTTCAAGATTTTTTACAATAATTAATCCAGGTAGGATTTCTTTAATAATTTCTTCATTACAATATTTTATAGTACAATTAGCTTGTTCTGATTTTACTAATTTATTTAGACAATTATTCTCAATTTCTACCAGATTTTTCTTTAAGTTATCTTTTACTGTTATATTATATAGAGTTTTTTCCTCGTCTATTAAAAATTTATTTTCTGATAGTGACAAACATTTATTTTCTGATGTAGGAATTGGTTCAATTAATAAATTAAAATAATCTTTTTTGGAATAGAATGGTATAGATATCATTATAATAATTTTGTTATCATAGTATGCCACAGCAATCTTTATATCTTGTAATACTTCTATGTCAGACACAAAGTCAAGTTCTTCTTCGGTAAGTATGTTCCGTGAGAGTATACTAAGTCTACTAGCTAATATGATTTGCTCTATATCGTCTATATGATTTCGAAGAAGGGTTATGTCGAAATTTATTTGAAAGATTTGCCGAAATATTTCTAGATCGTTCTCTAGATCAATTGTTTTATGGGCATTGTTAGAATAGTTAGCTAGTATGTCCGAAATAATTCCTTGTTGGTAGTTAATATGATTTGATATCTTACTAATTTGGTCGGAAATTTGTTTATTAACAGAAATTTGTTTGTTTGATTCCGTAATTAGTTCAGAATTTGTTTTCGATAGTTTTTCTAGGTTTGTTTTTATAACCTGTTCGTCTTCACTGTCCATATTCCCGGTCAAAACCTTAATACCTGAACCTAGAAAATTTAATAGTCCTCTTTTTCCTATTATATGAGGTCTTAGTCCGTGTACTTTTGTCGGTAGAAGATTGAAATTGTGAATGAAAGTCAGATAAAAAGGGTCAGTTGCTTTAACATGCTTTTTGACATTTAAAATATTATTTTCTAATTGATTTACATTAACTTCGAACTCAGTAATATTAATAACGTGTAATAATTTTTTATAATTCCTTATAATTTTAATTCCACCAGTTTTGATTGTAATATATCCATTGTTTTCATTGAGATTTTGGACTTCAATAAGTTGAGTAAGCACTAACGTTATAAAAACAGGGAAGATTATGATTTTAATTGTTGTTTTCATGGTTCTGGAATGATAACAATAATTTTTTTTTTTTTTATTTAATTTTTATGTTTCCGATTAGAACGTGTACTTGTTTTAAGATTACTATTGTTTTGGTGTTTTTTATGTCTTTTTATGTGTGATTTATAATATTTATACCCGGTGTCTGTTACAATGTGATCAGTATCTAGATTTTGTGCGTTTATTATCCTAAACTTTGCGTGATTTTTTCCGCCTCTTTCTTCTTTTAGATATTGAGGTCCTACTTTTACTTCGACATTTTCGCGATTTTTGTTTAATTTGTTAATTGTATTTTCTTTAATTTGGATTATGCGTTCTTTAATCTGGGGATATTCGTTTTGATGTACAAGTCCGTTTAGGAATTCGATCGGTTTTTTACTTGTTGTTGAATGAATAGTGTTATTATAGAATTTAATGATTTTATGGATTTTTTCATCAACACTGTCTATACTAACGTTTGAATCGTGTCTGAGGATTCTTAAATGCTCGTTTATTGTATTATGTATACGTTCAATGTCTGCATTAGACGTGTGATTATTATTAGAAGTGAAATGTATTTCTATGTTTTCGTCTTTAAGGAATTCTTGGAAAGGAATTGCTTTTAGACCTAGTTCATTGTCTACTATTAGTTTTTTGAAGTGTCCTACGACAGAGAGATATTGCGTAAACGCTCTCTTAAATTCGGTCCATGTACGACTCGAAATCCTAATAGCTTGAGCGTATTTGGAAAATTTGTCTATGATTGTCAAGAATAGAGATTTGTCGAGACTATAAAAAACGTCTGCATGTACTATTTCTCTAGGACTATCGGGAGTTTCGGTTATCTTATATTTTTGTTTCACAGGTTTCCTATCGTATTTTTCCAAGTTGCATATTTTGCAATTATTTATGAACTTTGTTATTCGGTCTGTTAACTGGGGGTTATATACTTCGTCTCTCAATTCTGCATAGTTTTCGTTTATGCCCCTATGATTATTCTTTAAATGCTGTTTTTCTATAATATCGGCGAGTTCGTTTTCGTCCGTGACATCTCTAAGTAAAGTTTTGCATTTTACGATTTTAAACTTGCTATTATTCCTATGAAAGGTATTATTCACTACGTTACAGAAATCATTATAAAATGTCTCATCATCTATTACTATCGCGTTTGTCCTATTTTGATCGAAATTTTTTTTTTACAATAGTAATTATGGTATCTCTATCCAAAGTTTTCGTGTAAATAGTTTTTCTTTTAGATTTAAAAATTTTTGAGTTTTTTACTTTAAAGGACCCAGAATTGATCTTTTTGATTATTATTTGTTTTTTATAAATATTTATCGGAGAACTGGATTCTAAAATTAAAGAATCAGTTTTATTTGAGTTCTCATTTAAGAAGTTAACTGTGACCCTTGAAAGAGCGTCCGCATTACCATTTTGGACCCCTTTCTTATATCTGATGGTATAATCGAATTCTGACAATTTTAGTCTCCAACGTACTAATTTTGAATTTGGCTCCCTAATAGAAAATAGCCAAGTCAAAGGTCTATGGTCAGTTTCGATCGTGAATTTCCTGCCAAAGAGATATGGGCGAAAATATTGTGTTGCCCATACGATGGCAAGCAGTTCTTTTTCGATCGTGCTGTAATTCTGTTCGTGATAATTGAGCGTTCTACTAGCATAACAAATTGGATGACCTTTTTGAGAAAGGACAGCGCCAAGTGCGAAGTTACTTGCATCCGTTTGCAGTATAAATTCTTCTTTAAAATCGGGATAATGTAGGATAGGGTCGCTAATCAATAAGTTTTTTAATGTTTTAAAACCGGCCCGGTACTCATGGTCGTCCATGTTAATTTTAATACCCTTTTTTAAGTACTTGGACATAGGTTTCGCAATTCTGGAGTGGTCTTTAATAAACTTTCTATAATATCCGGCAAGCCCAAGAAATTGTTTAATTTCCTTTGGTGTTTTAGGTAACGAAAATTTTTGTACACATAGTACCTTTTTTGGATTTGGTTTAATACCTTCATTAGACACTACATGACCGAGAAATTCCGTCTCCCTTTTTAAAAACTCAGATTTATCCAACTGGACTTTAAGATTCGTATCTTTCAGTCTTTGGAAAATCTTTGTGAGGGATTCCATGTGTTCTTGTAAAGAGGTGGAGAAGATAATTATATCATCTAGGTGGACTAAACAAATTTTGTTAATGTAGTCACCTAGGACATTATTCATGAGTCGCTGAAAGGTGGCTGGGGCTGTCTTCAATCCAAACGGCATACGAAGAAATTCGTAGTGACCGCCTTCCACGCTGAATGCTGTCTTGTAAATATCTTTCCTTTCAATTTCAATTTGATGGAAACCCTTGGCAAGATCCAATGTTGTAAAATATTGGCATCTTCCAAGTTTTTCCAAAATTTCATCGATGTTAGGAATGGGGTAGCTATCGTCAATTGTAACCTCGTTTAACTTTCTATAGTCGATTACGAGTCTCCATTTACGTTGACCGCTTGCATCCAGTTTTTTGGGTACTACCCAAACTGGTGCAGAATATGGAGATTGACTTGGTCTTATGATTCCTTTTTCCAACATCTCTGAAATTTGTTGTTTCACTTCCTCTTTATGAATATATGGGTATCGGTATGTCTTAACAGCAATAGGAACATGATCGCTCGTACGAATTTCGTGTTTTATTGCGTTTGTGAAGGATAATTCAGAATTTTCTTGATAGAATAATTTTGAAAATTTCTTTATGACTCTAATAAGTCTTTCATTTTCTTCTGAGTTAAGATGGTTAGTTCGAATTTGTTCGAGAAGCGGTTTATAAGTTTTAGGTTCGATTACGTTAGAATTTTTATGATTGACTACTTCTGTTAATATTTTTTCACGTGAAAATTCTGAAGGATATCCGTTTTCAATTTTTAATTGAATTTCATAATTTTCTATGTTGTAAATTCCTTCTTTTATTATTGTTTTTCCTTCTGAAGTCTTACTTCCTTTTACGAAGGCAAGTCCATTTTTTTCCTGGACCGGTAATTTGATTAATTTCTGTTGTTCGTCAGAATCGAATAATAAAGGTACTGAATTTTTATTGATTTCTAATAGATTTTTGTCATAGTCAACCTTTGCCTTAAATCTTTTTAGTATATCATTCCCTATGATTCCATCATATTTTTCGTGGAATTTACAAACAAAAAAGTCGATCTTTTCGTTTGGGTTTCCTAATTCGAAAAAAAGAGGTATACGCACCTTTTGAGATATATTTATTTTATGTTGTAAAGTTTTTAGGGTTATATTACTACTTGGTATTATCCATTTTGGGTGACAGATCCCAGGGTTAATTATTGAATTAGTTGCCCCCGTATCAATAATAAATTTAAGGGGAAATAGTTTTGATTTAACTATTATATGGGGTAGGTGTCTTGTGAGGCTATCACATGAAAATTTTGAGATTCACTATGACCTATGTCCATAGGTTCTGGTGAATTAATTTGGTTTGGTTGGTTATCATTTCTGTTGTTGCCTCTATATGGATTAGGATTGTTATCGTTATAAAATTGATTATTATAACTATTCGATTTCGAATAGTTACTATTGTTTTGATTATTATTTCTAAAATTATTTGAAGGTGCTCTATTAGGCTGTTGGTTATAATTATTGTGGTTATTCTGTCTATTATAATTTTTGTTATTACCGTTATTAAAATTGTAGTTATTAGCGTTATTTTGTCTATTAAAACTGTTGTTATTGTTATTTGGTTTTCCATTAAAATTTCTATAATTATTTGGTCGGTCTTGGGACCTATTAGTTAGGTATGCGTGCCCTGCTTCATAAACCATATTCATAGCGTCTTCTAAACTTATTGGGTCTTTACAAAGTAAAAGTGTCCTCATAGGTTCTGGAACTTTACTTTTAAAAATATTAAGTGCGGTTCTCGAATTAGTTTTGGTCCATTCGCTACTGTCTGTCGCTAAATAAAATTTTATTGAACCAAAAAAGTTTGTCACCTTGTGGTGTAGTTATGTCAGTATTATGTTAAAGGTATGTATGAATAATTTGTAAATTGTGTTATGTATTATGAAACTTAATGGTTATTTAAAAAGAAATATATTAAAATTAAATATATATATTTTTTTTTGGTAGGTTTGAGAATAATTATATAGTTAAAAAAAAAATTGTATATTATATAGTACCTAATAGTAAAATTTATTGAGCATTAAAAAAAAATTTAGATTAAAATATTTAGGTATGTTCTTATTATTAAGACGATTTCTCCTTTGCAATAATTTAATATTTTTAAAATTTATATTATTGTTCAATATATAATATATTTATAATATGAACCAAAAAAAAAATTTTAAATATGTTCGTCTATAGAATTTATTATCGTCTAAAGAGTAAAATAATGGTTTTACAGTACCTTAAATTTTGTTTATTTAGTGAATGGTGGTTAGATGACTTGGTGATTGGATTTGAATGGTGAAATGTTGAATACCGGAACTTTTACAGGCCCGCAGGAAATGTTGAACTACAGGAACACAGGAAAATATTGAACTACAGGAACACAGGAACACAGGAAATTTTATAACACTTTGTTTACTTTGTTACATACACAAGCAAGCACAGTTTGATTTACTATCACTTTTTTATAAAGTTTTTTTTTTTTTTTGTTTTTAATTGTTAATTTATAAAAATTTTTTTTTTATTGATTTATAATATTTTTCTAATTTTTAGTTTATATTATTAGGATTTATTAATTTGTTATTCTTTTAATTAACTTTTTTTGTTTGGTTATAGTTTGAATTGTTTGAACTGATTTTTATTATTATTTTTTTTTTTTTATTATTATTATAACTCTTATTATAATAAATTAATATTGATTCGTATCAATATGTTCGAGATACTCAACTAAGACTTAAAAATCACTGTATTTTTTCATAAGAATACATTTGAGTATCCCAACCTCGTCGCCAATTTTGTTTTCAATATAAAAAAAAAATTAAAAGATAAAAAAAAAACTCTTGTTTTATTATTAAAAATAATATTTATTTAGAATGGAACTCTTATTCCTATTCCTTTTTTTGAATTCACTTTTGGAACTACCTACATATTCGTTTTTTACATCTTTTTATATCTAACTTACAATTTACTTTTCTTATGGTAAAAATGCATTTTGGCATTTTTACTTACAATTATAATACTTTCTTTTTTCTTATCTTTAAAAAATTAAATCTATGTCATTTTTTGGCCTTGTAACAATAACAAATCGCTCAAAAGAACATGTGTGCAATTATTATTAGAGTAGGTCATAATTGTTATGGAATAAAGTAAAAGCGTTTTAAGCGTTTTTACTTTTTTATATATTTTTGTTGGTTCATATTACAAAACAAATCGTATTCAATGTTAACAAAAATTCTTACTATATGTTTTCATATAGTAGGTATAAAGAAAGAATTATGCTTATCAGCAAAATTAGATATAGAATCAAGGTTGTTATTATTTATTAGGGTTAAATTAAAAAGAAGAAAAAAAAATGTGTTAACCATATGTAAAATTATTTAAAGAAAAGTGAAAACAATTACATAAAAGTAATTGTTGAAGGTTTGGAATCTTGATCTATTTTATCTGAATATATAACTTTTAACCCCTTCGAGCCGAATGTTTTTTCTTTTAAAAAATTAATTTTTAAAATTTTTAAATTCTGTTTTTTAATATGACTAACTATATGTACTTTTTATAATTCTGCTATCTAGAAAGAATTACGATATATCTATTTATAGTCATAAAGGCTTGTTTCCATGAGAAATTTCATGGATATTATCGCAACTTTAGAAAGACAAAAATATATCTAGTGCACTACCAGTGGGAAAGAGGGAGAAAAAAATTATATTATTAAAAAATATTACAGCAACACTTAATTTAAAATTGTACATAACCTAATTTATTAATGTTTAATGTTTGTAATATTCATATTTAGTTAAAAATTTAAAATTTTTTATTTATAAAGTTGTTAAAAATAATATACATACATAGTTTATTAATAATATTTTTATACCGATCATTTTAATATAGTTTCTCACTTAAAAATAAAATTTGAACATTTGTTTATTTTTTTGACACTTTGAACATTTGTTTATTTTTTTGACAAAATTTAAACGACATATTAATAGAATTTTTTTTGTAATATATACAATTTTTGCAACATACATATGTAATTCGTGGATATTTATGGTTACTTTCTTGGATATTTTCAAATGTTTCATGGATATTTTTTTAGCTTAATCTCTTTCAAACACATATCAGTTTTGTATGTTCTACCTATGCTCTAACATTTTCGTGGATATATCGGTCTAATGAAAATCAGCCTTATGTAATTATAGATTCAGTAAATTTGATCTTAACTTACTATATACCTTTGTGGGTCCAAAAAGGTTAATACCAATATTTTAGAAAATTTCAATATTCCATCCAAAAATATTTTTTTCTAAAAATTAAAAATATTCTTCTAAATAAAAAAGAAAAAAATAAAAACAAATACATCTCCGTTACATTACAATACATCACACTTAAGCAATATTATAATAATCACACTTAAGCAATAATATAATAAAACTAGGGGCCCCTGTTAATGAGTAGTCAAATTCTATGTTGAATCCCAATTCATATAGTAGACAGTTGCAGTTTAGAAAAATAGAAATTATTGAAAAAGTACAATCCCTAAAAAAATCAGAAAGCAAAACCAAATTCGTCAAAACACTAACTGAAATTATTTTTAAAATAACGCCAAAACAGAATTAAATTATATAAAGAGCCTGTAGTTGGTGTACGTATATTTAGATTATTTGATATTGTCAGAGAGGACTATTATGTCTATAAATTTATTGAGTTCGAAATAAATGTTTTAAATGTACGTGTGGAAAACAGAATAGGTATCCGTAAAGCATTTGTAAATGCACAAACAAAGTTTGGAGCAAAATTCAGTTAAATATTTTTATAAGGGAAAATATGAATAATAAATGTACTCAAACGAAGACAGCTAATGATGAAAATCTTCTGGAAAAGCTAGAGAAATTGCAGAATGAACTTAAAAATTTTAAGAAGAAACTATTTGAAAAAGAAAATGAAAAAATTGAAAACTTGTATAGGATTTTACCAGAGGGAATGGCTTCTGTTTTAAAAAATTTTATTCGAAATGAAGGTCGTCACAGTCGACGTTGGTGATACACAACCGATTTTAAAAAAATCTAGTTTAACTTATAATTTTGTATCTCCAGCAGCTTACAGATATTTATTAAAACATATGAATTTTCCGTCGACAGCGACGCATTCTAAATTTATCAAAAACTGGCCTTCTGGACCAGGTATGCACGAGTTGCTGTTTAATGGGCTAAAGTGAAAAATTCAACTTTTACCGGACATGACAAAAAATTGCATTATATGCTTAGATGAGGTCTCCTTAAAAAGGAATTCATATTTTAACAAAGAAAGCGGTCAAATAATTGGATTGGAAGGTGATGGGGAAAGTAAAACTAACCCACTTGCAAAATACGCTATAGTTGTAATGGTACGGAGAGTTACTCATCGCTGTAATCATCTAGTTGGGTATCACTTTGTAAATAATCCATGCCCAGCGAAAGCATTGAAAGAAATTATTTTTAAATGTGTAGAAAAATTACTTAAATTTGGAATGAAACCAAGAGTTATAATATCTGATCAGAGACCAAATTTCTTCGGTTTAAATAAATTATTTGGAATTTCACCATCTGTTCCATATTTGAATATGTGTAACCAGAAAACTTACTACATGTATGATACTCCGCATTTATTGAAGTCTTTGTGGAAGAATTTAATGAAATATGATTTGGTATTTGATAACAAACATGCGTGCTGGAATGATGTTAAAATTATATATATGAACGAGCGCGATCAACAATTTAAATTGGTTCTCAAACTAAGCAACGAACACATTTTTCCAAATACAAAATATGAGGGTAAAATATGCTGCCCAAGTGATGAGTGCAACAGTTTCAAGCGGTTTGTACGCTCTTGTCAGTGCAGACGCTATTTCGCCAAGAGCAATTAACACTGCAGAGCTCACAGAGAAATTTGATAAATTATTTAATATTTTAAGACCTTTTTTGGAAGCAAAATCCAAATTTGTATTCTAGGGTGGTATAATGTAAGTTAACATACCACACCTGAAAAGCTTAAAAGTATTTTAGTATAAATATGATTAAATTTAATTAAATAAACCAGAATAAAATTGGTTCTTAAAGAATAAGGTTCATGTGAAACAAGCTTTTCACCACGTACACCTACGGTGATGCTGCCTTACAAGGTAAACATAAGGCAGCATCACAATAAGGTAAACATAAGGCACAATAACAAGGTAAACAACAATAATAACTAGTTGTTTTCACATATTATTTACTTTTGAAAAAAAAAAAAAATTATTATTTACAAAATAAAATATTATTTACAACTATCCAGCCAACGGTGTAGTTAAAACACCGACCTTTCATACGAAAAGTCTCGGGTCATACCCCGACTGGGTCATATAGGTTAATAAAAAATAATACACATTTTTCTTATAATACATACATATATAATTAGTAGAATATAATTAAATTAAAAATAAGTATATGTATCTATGTATGTTTATAAATAATGTATAAATTAATGTATCTATTCTCTTCCTATCACGGTACCAAAATTCCGAAAAGTTAGTGGGCACAAGAGATTATACTTGAGTAAATATGTTATTTTTTATTGTGATGTTAGTAATATGTGAATTGTAAGTTTACCAAAATGTAATAAAACACAAAAAATATTATCTTAATATTATAAATTATTTTTTTCTACCAGCTATTTATGGGACTGTTTGGTATGTTAAAAGTTTTTAAAACTTCCCTTATTTTAAAGTTTTGAAAGTAAAATTTAAATTTTTAAAAAGAATGGAAAGTGCCAAAATATGTTTCTGGTTAATTGTCTAAGTGTAAATAAATGTTTAAAATTAATAGATTTTAGCGTTGTTAATTTTAGAATATTAACTAATAGATTAAATAATAGATGTTTTAGATGTTAATTAATAGGTTAAGTAGATAATTGCACATTAATTAATAAAGCTACATTTTTGGTTTTCCGCGACATTTAGTGGAATTGAAAGTTGAGATACATTATACCTATTTTCATTTGTAGCTAGCTCAAACATTAAATTTTGACAAATAGTATTCTGTCATTCTAATGTTTAACGATAGTTTCAAAAATTCAATTCAAGTGATGGTGAAATATTACAACTTGTTTATTTGTAATATTACTTTTTTAAATTGTTTTAACAATAAATAAACCTATATTAAGATCATTCGTATTATAAACTTTAAGCTCTGTAAATACACTTTGACAAGCTCCAAAGTTAACGCTGGCGTTATCAGCACAATAACTTATAATATTTTTTGGCGAAAGACCAAGTTTTTCAAGATTTGCAACCAAACTGCTAAAAATTTCTTTTGAAGATTCCCGTGGCAAATCATAAAATTTTAATAATTTATTTTCCATTGCCGTTTCTTTTGAAAAATGCGTGATAACCATGGGGAACATTTTAATATTTCCCTTATTTGAGGTATCGGTAGCCAAAGAAAATGAGTGATTATTGTTCAATTTTTTTATAATAATGTCGCGTGAAAATTGGCCTAAAATGTTTTTTGGTGTTTTTAGTTCGTTTGCAAGAAAATTCGGCTAAGAAATTTTGAAAATACATATTTGGATTTGATTGGGCACTGTTTCTTAAATAGTCAAATTAATAATAAATTTGGTCATACTAACTTACTATTTTGGTTGGCAGTGTTGAAAATAAAGTGCTACGTGGCTCGGAGTCCTCAAAATAGGCCGAAAACTGACTTTATTTTACATACCCGGCTTGTGCTCTTTTTAATTTTTCGCCATACAAAAAATTCGAAATTTTGTTCTACTCTAATAGCTGATTGACGTTTGACATTTGCATTAAATACATAGATATTTGAAAAGTTTTGCCGTGATATATTTCTTTTGTATAAAATTCAAAATGGAATTTTTAAATGATAAAAAAGGAAGGGTTGTACTACTAAATATTTGTTAGTACAGATAATTCAAATTTACATAAAATAAAACATTATTGTCATTTTTATATTGAAAACGTAAAAAAATTAATTTTAACTTTTTTAAATGAAAAAATAAACATATTTTACCATTTATTTCAATATTTAATTGATTATAAACGTAAATGTCAACATTTTTAGTAATTTCCAAAAATTAAGTAAACAGGCTAAGAACTGAAAACAGATAAAATATACATACTTATGTTACTTCGTCGTTTCAAAACCATTCTGTTATTGAAATTACTGTAGAAAAACTGAGCAATTGTTTAGGTACTATCATAAAGTAACTATATACATAGATTACTCACATGGAAGAAAAAAGTTAGACAGTTTTTTTAATTTCGTAAAATCAACTTGGTCGTATTTTAGTTTATTTTTATTTTAGTTTTTGCTTTTGTTTTTTTTTTGTTTGTATGTCAATTGATGTACATTTGCATATATTTCTTCATATAACTTTTTGACTTAAAAAAGAAAAAACCTCCATTCTACCGCGATTTTTTATTAATCAATTTTAGTTGTTTTCATAACTAAAATTGACCCAACCATAGGTACAAGGATTATTATTGTAAAAGTATAAAATATGAAAAAAATGTATATATATTAATATAAATTTAAAGTTATTTTCATTCCCTCTATATATTTCCCAAAATATATATTTTCTTTTTAGTCAATCTTACAATATTTTAAAAATTCAAACTACAAGCTATTTAGTTTAATATCAGATCGATATTTATTATCAGAATATAATGATCCACTGTTGAGACAATCAAAAAGTTTATCAAACACTAATATGTACAAAAATTTTGCAACTTCTTTAGTAATACTTTTCAAACCAAAAGTTTTAATTATTTTTCTAATAGCGGAACTCACTATTCTATTAAATATTTATTAATTTTTGCTAATATTTGCTAATTTAACTCTAATTTGATCAAAAGTATGTGGATTAATATGTTATCTAGTTAATTTGGTACACATCTTAGTTTTTCAATTTATTTGAACTACCCACAATTCTATGAGAACTTTAAAGCTTATAATAGCATCTGAGGTTTTTAAATCGGAATCCATTAATGTATTTTTAAGAGATTTAATTAGATGGAGAAAATCGAATAAGCAAAAAATGTTTTATTATTATAATTACAAAATGGTTTATCAGGTGTTATTTCTAGCAACGAAAAAACTTTGGCTAAAGTTTGATCACAAGTAATTGCCCATAGTATAATACCAATATTGAACAAACTTCTCAAATTTTTTTAATAATTTCTAAAAGTGTTACAAGACGAATATCTGTATTCTATATTTTATATTCTAAAAATAAAATTTAAAAGTGTTACGAGAGGAATATCTGTATAGATATGTATGTATGTACATATCTATATCCATCTACATCAGTTACAAAACAAAATATTCATAAAAAATTTTAAAATATTTTATAAACAACGCCTAAATATCTTACAAGCCGGATCGGAACACTCAATTTATTTTGTACACAAAGAGCCTTTTTTTTCAAATTTTCGTTAAATGACGGTTTGTAAGTGTAAAGGCGTTGTTATAAATATCGTGCATTAAAATAACTTTTTTGTTGTTCATGTAGTTGTTTCTTCTTAATTAAATTTTTTTTTGTAAAGATATGGTCAGTTGTTTAACCCCTTCGTGCCGAATGTTTTTTCTTTTAAAAAATTAATTTTTAAAATTTTTAAATTCTGTTTTTTAATATGACTAACTATATGTACTTTTAACAATTCTGCTATCTAGAAAGAATTACAATATATCTATTTATAGTCATAAAGGCTTGTTTCCATGAGAAATTTCATGGATATTTTCGCAACTTTAGAAAGACAAAAATATATCTAGTGCACTACCAGTGGAAAAGAGGGAGAAAAAAATTATATTATTAAAAAATATTACAGCAACACTTAATTTAAAATTGTACATAACCTAATTTATTAATGTTTAATGTTTGTAATATTCATATTTAGTTAAAAATTTAAAATTTTTTATTTATAAAGTTGTTAAAAATAATATACATACATAATTTATTAATAATATTTTTATACCGATCATTTTAATATAGTTTCTCACTTAAAAATAAAATTTGAACATTTGTTTATTTTTTTGACAAAATTTAAACGACATATTAATAGAATTTTTTTTGTAATATATACAATTTTTGCAACATACATATGTAATTCGTGGATATTTATGGTTACTTTCTTGGATATTTTCAAATGTTTCATGGATATTTTTTTAGCTTAATCTCTTTCAAACACATATCAGTTTTGTATGTTCTACCTATGCTCTAACATTTTCGTGGATACATCGGTCTAATGAAAATCAGCCTTATGTAATTATAGATTCAGTAAATTTGATCTTAACTTACTATATACCTTTGTGGGTCCAAAAAGGTTAATACCAATATTTTAGAAAATTTCAATATTCCATCCAAAAATATTTTTTTCTAAAAATTAAAAATATTCTTCTAAATAAAAAAGAAAAAAATAAAAACAAATACATCTCCGTTACATTACAATACATCACACTTAAGCAATATTATAATAATCACACTTAAGCAATAATATAATAAAACTAGGGGCCCCTGTTAATGAGTAGTCAAATTCTATGTTGAATCCCAATTCATATAGTAGACAGTTGCAGTTTAGAAAAATAGAAATTATTGAAAAAGTACAATCCCTAAAAAAATCAGAAAGCAAAACCAAATTCGTCAAAACACTAACTGAAATTATTTTTAAAATAACGCCAAAACAGAATTAAATTATATAAAGAGCCTGTAGTTGGTGTACGTATATTTAGATTATTTGATATTGTCAGTGAGGACTATTATATCTATAAATTTATCGAGTTCGAAATAAATGTTTTAAATGTACGTGTGGAAAACAGAATAGGTATCCGAAAAACATTTGTAAATGCACAAACAAAGTTTGGAGCAAAATTCAGTTAAATATTTTTATAAGGGAAAATATGAGTAATAAATGTACTCAAACGAAGACAGCTAATGATGAAAATATTGTGGAAAAGCTAGGGAAATTGCAGAATGAACTTAAAAATTTTAAGAAGAAACTATTTGAAAAAGAAAATGAAAAAATTGAAAACTTGTATAGGATTTTACCAGAGGGAATGGCTTCTGTTTTAAAAAATTTTATTCGAAATGAAGGCCGTCACAGTCGAGGTTGGTGATACACAACCGATTTTAAAAAAATCTAGTTTAACTTATAATTTTGTATCTCCAGCAGCTTACAGATATTTATTAAAACATATGAATTTTCCGTCGACAGCGACGCATTCTAAATTTATCAAAAACTGGCCTTCTGGACCAGGTATGCACGAGTTGCTGTTTAATGGGCTAAAGTGAAAAATTCAACTTTTACCGGACATGACAAAAAATTGCATTATATGCTTAGATGAGGTCTCCTTAAAAAGGAATTTATATTTTAACAAAGAAAGCGGTCAAATAATTGGATTGGAAGGTGATGGGGAAAGTAAAACAAACCCACTTGCAAAATACGCTATAGTTGTAATGGTACGGAGAGTTACTCATCGCTGTAATCATCTAGTTGGGTATCACTTTGTAAATAATCCATGCCCAGCGAAAGCATTGAAAGATATTATTTTTAAATGTGTAGAAAAATTAATTAAATTTGGAATGAAACCAAGAGTTATAATATCTGATCAGAGACCAAATTTCTTCGGTTTAAATAAATTATTTGGAATTTCACCATCTGTTCCATATTTGAATATGTGTAACCAGAAAATTTACTACATGTATGATACTCCGCATTTATTGAAGTCTTTGTGGAAGAATTTAATGTAATATGATTTGGTATTTGATAACAAACATGCGTGCTGGAATGATGTTAAAATTATATATATGAACGAGCGCGATCAACAATTTAAATTGGTTCTCAAACTAAGCAACGAACACATTTTTCCAAATACAAAATATGAGGGTAAAATATGCTGCCCAAGTGATAAGTGCAACAGTTTCAAGCGGTTTGTACGCTATTGTCAGTGGAGACGCTATTTCGCCAAGAGCAATTAACACTGCAGAGCTGACAGAGAAATTTGATAAATTATTTAATATTTTAAGACCTTTTTTGGAAGCAAAATCCAAATTTGTATTCTTGGGTGGTATAATGTAAGTTAACATACCACACCTGAAAAGCTTAAAAGTATTTTAGTATAAATATGATTAAATTTAATTAAATAAACCAGAATAAAATTGGTTCTTAAAGAATAAGGTTCATGTGAAACAAGCTTTTCTCCTCGTACACCTACGTGGATGCTGCCTTACAAGGTAAACATAAGGCAGCATCACAATAAGGTAAACATAAGGCACAATAACAAGGTAAACAACAATAATAACTAGTTGTTTTCACATATTATTTACTTTTGAAAAAAAAAAAAATTATTATTTACAAAATAAAATATTATTTACAACTATCCAGCCAACGGTATAGTTAAAACACCGACCTTTCATACGAAAAGTCTCGGGTCAAACCCCGACTGGGTCATATAGGTTAATAAAAAATAATACACATTTTTCTTATAATACATACATATATAATTAGTAGAATATAATTAAATTAAAAATAAGTATATGTATCTATGTATGTATATAAATAATGTATAAATTAATGTATCTATTCTCTTCCTATCACGGTACCAAAATTCCGAAAAGTTAGTGGGCACAAGAGATTATACTTGAGTAAATATGTATGTATGTCAATTGATGTATATATGTATATATGTTTGTATGTCAATTGATGTATGTATGTACATTTGTATATATTTCTTCATATAACTTTTTGACTTAAAAAAGAAAAAACCTCCATTCTACCTCGATTTTTTATTAATCAATTTTAGTTGTTTTCATAACCCAACCATAGGTACAAGGATTATTATTGTAAAAGTATAAAATATGAAAACAATGTATATATATTAATATAAATTTAAAGTTATTTTCATTCCCTCTAAAAATATATATTTTCTTTTTAGTTAATCTTACAATATTTTAAAAATTCAAACTACAAGCTATTTAGTTTAATATCAGATCGATATTTATTATCAGAATATAATGATCCACTGTTGAAACAATCAAAAAGTTTATCAAACACTAATATGTACAAAAATTTTGCAACTTCTTTAAATCTTTAGTAATACTTTTCAAACCAGACGTTTCAATTATTTTTCTAATAGCGGAACTCACTATTCTATTAAATATTTATTAATTTTTGCTAATATTTGCTAATTTAACTCTAATATGATCAAAAGTATGTGGATTAATATGTTATCTAGTTAATTTGGTACACATCTTAGTTTTTCAATTTATTTGAACTACCCACAATTCTATGAGAACTTTAAAGCTTATAATAGCATCTGAGGTTTTTAAATCGGAATCCATTAATGTATTTTTAAGAGATTTAATTAGATGGAGAAAATCGAATAAGCAAAAAATGTTTTATTATTATAATTACAAAATGGTTTATCAGGTGTTATTTCTAGCAACGAAAAAACTTTGGCTAAAGTTTGATCACAAGTAATTGCCCATAGTATAATACCAATATTTAACAAACTTCTCAAATTTTTTTAATAATTTCTAAAAGTGTTACAAGACGAATATCTGTATTCTATATTTTATATTCTAAAAATAAAATTTAAAAGTGTTACGAGAGGAATATCTGTATAGATATGTATGTATGTACATATCTATATCCATCTACATCAGTTACAAAACAAAATATTCATAAAAAATTTTAAAATATTTTATAAACAACGCCTAAATATTTTACAAGCCGGATCGGAACACTCAATTTATTTTGTACACAAAGAGCCTTTTTTTTCATACAAATAATTAAATTGACATACAAATTAATTAAATTTGGAATGAAACCAAGAGTTATAATATCTGATCAGAGACCAAATTTCTTCGGTTTAAATAAATTATTTGGAATTTCACCATCTGTTCCATATTTGAATATGTGTAACCAGAAAATTTACTACATGTATGATACTCCGCATTTATTGAAGTCTTTGTGGAAGAATTTAATGAAATATGATTTGGTATTTGATAACAAACATGCGTGCTGGAATGATGTTAAAATTATATATATGAACGAGCGCGATCAACAATTTAAATTGGTTCTCAAACTAAGCAACGAACACATTTTTCCAAATACAAAATATGAGGGTAAAATATGCTGCCCAAGTGATAAGTGCAACAGTTTCAAGCGGTTTGTACGCTATTGTCAGTGGAGACGCTATTTCGCCAAGAGCAATTAACACTGCAGAGCTCACAGAGAAATTTGATAAATTATTTAATATTTTAAGACCTTTTTTGGAAGCAAAATCCAAATTTGTATTCTTGGGTGGTATAATGTAAGTTAACATACCACACCTGAAAAGCTTAAAAGTATTTTAGTATAAATATGATTAAATTTAATTAAATAAACCAGAATAAAATTGGTTCTTAAAGAATAAGGTTCATGTGAAACAAGCTTTTCTCCTCGTACACCTACGTGGATGCTGCCTTACAAGGTAAACATAAGGCAGCATCACAATAAGGTAAACATAAGGCACAATAACAAGGTAAACAACAATAATAACTAGTTGTTTTCACATATTATTTACTTTTGAAAAAAAAAAAAATTATTATTTACAAAATAAAATATTATTTACAACTATCCAGCCAACGGTGTAGTTAAAACACCGACCTTTCATACGAAAAGTCTCGGGTCAAACCCCGACTGGGTCATATAGGTTAATAAAAAATAGTACACATTTTTCTTATAATACATACATATATAATTAGTAGAATATAATTAAATTAAAAATAAGTATATGTATCTATGTATGTATATAAATAATGTATAAATTAATGTATCTATTCTCTTCCTATCACGGTACCAAAATTCCGAAAAGTTAGTGGGCACAAGAGATTATACTTGAGTAAATATGTATGTATGTCAATTGATGTATATATGTATATATGTTTGTATGTCAATTGATGTATGTATGTACATTTGTATATATTTCTTCATATAACTTTTTGACTTAAAAAAGAAAAAACCTCCATTCTACCTCGATTTTTTATTAATCAATTTTAGTTGTTTTCATAACCCAACCATAGGTACAAGGATTATTATTGTAAAAGTATAAAATATGAAAACAATGTATATATATTAATATAAATTTAAAGTTATTTTCATTCCCTCTAAAAATATATATTTTCTTTTTAGTTAATCTTACAATATTTTAAAAATTCAAACTACAAGCTATTTAGTTTAATATCAGATCGATATTTATTATCAGAATATAATGATCCACTGTTGAAACAATCAAAAAGTTTATCAAACACTAATATGTACAAAAATTTTGCAACTTCTTTAAATCTTTAGTAATACTTTTCAAACCAGACGTTTCAATTATTTTTCTAATAGCGGAACTCACTATTCTATTAAATATTTATTAATTTTTGCTAATATTTGCTAATTTAACTCTAATATGATCAAAAGTATGTGGATTAATATGTTATCTAGTTAATTTGGTACACATCTTAGTTTTTCAATTTATTTGAACTACCCACAATTCTATGAGAACTTTAAAGCTTATAATAGCATCTGAGGTTTTTAAATCGGAATCCATTAATGTATTTTTAAGAGATTTAATTAGATGGAGAAAATCGAATAAGCAAAAAATGTTTTATTATTATAATTACAAAATGGTTTATCAGGTGTTATTTCTAGCAACGAAAAAACTTTGGCTAAAGTTTGATCACAAGTAATTGCCCATAGTATAATACCAATATTTAACAAACTTCTCAAATTTTTTTAATAATTTCTAAAAGTGTTACAAGACGAATATCTGTATTCTATATTTTATATTCTAAAAATAAAATTTAAAAGTGTTACGAGAGGAATATCTGTATAGATATGTATGTATGTACATATCTATATCCATCTACATCAGTTACAAAACAAAATATTCATAAAAAATTTTAAAATATTTTATAAACAACGCCTAAATATTTTACAAGCCGGATCGGAACACTCAATTTATTTTGTACACAAAGAGCCTTTTTTTTCATACAAATAATTAAATTGACATACAAATTAATTAAATTTGGAATGAAACCAAGAGTTATAATATCTGATCAGAGACCAAATTTCTTCGGTTTAAATAAATTATTTGGAATTTCACCATCTGTTCCATATTTGAATATGTGTAACCAGAAAATTTACTACATGTATGATACTCCGCATTTATTGAAGTCTTTGTGGAAGAATTTAATGAAATATGATTTGGTATTTGATAACAAACATGCGTGCTGGAATGATGTTAAAATTATATATATGAACGAGCGCGATCAACAATTTAAATTGGTTCTCAAACTAAGCAACGAACACATTTTTCCAAATACAAAATATGAGGGTAAAATATGCTGCCCAAGTGATAAGTGCAACAGTTTCAAGCGGTTTGTACGCTATTGTCAGTGGAGACGCTATTTCGCCAAGAGCAATTAACACTGCAGAGCTCACAGAGAAATTTGATAAATTATTTAATATTTTAAGACCCTTTTTGGAAGCAAAATCCAAATTTGTATTCTTGGGTAGTATAATGTAAGTTAACATACCACACCTGAAAAGCTTAAAAGTATTTTAGTATAAATATGATTAAATTTAATTAAATAAACCAGAATAAAATTGGTTCTTAAAGAATAAGGTTCATGTGAAACAAGCTTTTCTCCTCGTACACCTACGTGGATGCTGCCTTATAAGGTAAACATAAGGCAGCATCACAATAAGGTAAACATAAGGCACAATAACAAGGTAAACAACAATAATAACTAGTTGTTTTCACATATTATTTACTTTTGAAAAAAAAAAAAAATTATTATTTACAAAATAAAATATTATTTACAACTATCCAGCCAACGGTGTAGTTAAAACACCGACCTTTCATACGAAAAGTCTCGGGTCAAACCCCGACTGGGTCATATAGGTTAATAAAAAATAATACACATTTTTCTTATAATACATACATATATAATTAGTAGAATATAATTAAATTAAAAATAAGTATATGTATCTATGTATGTATATAAATAATGTATAAATTAATGTATCTATTCTCTTCCTATCACGGTACCAAAATTCCGAAAAGTTAGTGGGCACAAGAGATTATACTTGAGTAAATATGTTATTTTTTATGTGATGTTAGTAATATGTGAATTGTAAGTTTAGCAAAATGTAATAAAACACAAAAAATATTATCTTAATATTATAAATTATTTTTTTCTACCAGCTATTTATGGGGTTGTTTGGTATGTTAAAAGTTTTTAAAACTTCCCTTATTTTAAAGTTTTGAAAGTAAAATTTAAATTTTTAAAAAGAATGGAAAGTGCCAAAATATGTTTCTGGTTAATTGTCATAAAATTTGAGTTGTCTAAGTGTAAATAAATGTTTAAAATTAATAGATTTTAGCGTTGTTAATTTTAGAATATTAACTAATAGATTAAATAATAGATGTTTTAGATGTTAATTAATAGGTTAAGTAGATAATTGCACATTAATTAATAAAGCTACATTTTTGATTTTCCGCGACATTTAGTTGAATTGAAAGTTGAGATACATTATACCTATTTTCATTTGTAGCTAGCTCAAACATTAAATTTTGACAAATAGTATTCTGTCATTCTAATGTTTAACGATAGTTTCAAAAATTCAATTCAAGTGATGGTGAAATATTACAACTTGTTTATTTGTAATATTACTTTTTTAAATTGTTTTAACAATAAATAAACCTATATTAAGATCATTCGTATTATAAACTTTAAGCTCTGTGAATACACTTTGACAAGCTCCAAAGTTAACGCTGCCGTTATCAGCACAATAACTTATAATATTTTTTGGCGAAAGACCAAGTTTTTCAAGATTTGCAACTAAACTGCTAAAAATTTCTTTTGAAGATTCCCGTGGCAAATCATAAAATTTTAATAATTTATTTTCCATTGCCGTTTCTTTTGAAAAATGCGTGATAACCACGGGGAATATTTTAATATTTCCCTTATTTGAGGTATCAGTAGCCAAAGAAAATGAGTGATTATTGTTCAATTTTTTTATAATAATGTCACGTGAAAATTGGCCTAAAATGTTTTTTGGTGTTTTTAGTTCGTTTGCAAGAAAATTCGGCTAAGAAATTTTGAAAATACATATTTGGATTTGATTGGGCACTGTTTCTTAAATAGTAAAATTAATAATAAATTTGGTCATACTAACTTGCTATTTTGGTTGGCAGTGTTGAAAATAAAGTGCTACGTGGCTCGGAGTCCTCAAAATAAGCCGAAAACTGACTTTATTTTACATACCCGGCTTGTGCTCTTTTTAATTTTTCGCCATACAAAAAATTCGAAATTTTGTTCTACTCTAATAGCTGATTGACGTTTGACATTTACATTAAATACATAGATACATTAAATACATTTACATTAAATACATAGATATTTGAAAAGTTTTGCCGTGATATATTTCTTTTGTATAAAATTCAAAATGGAATTTTTAAATGATAAAAAAGGAAGGGTTGTACTAAAAATATTTGTTAGTACAGATAATTCAAATTTACATAAAATAAAAAATTATTGTCATTTTTATATTGAAAACGTAAAAAAATTAATTTTAACTTTTTTAAATGAAAAAATAAACATATTTTACCATTTATTTCAATATTTAATTGATTATAAACGTAAATGTCAACATTTTTAGTAATTTCCAAAAATTAAGTAAACAGGCTAAGAACTGAAAACAGATAAAATATACATACTTATGTTACTTCGTCGTTTCAAAACCATTCTGTTATTGAAATTACTGTAGAAAAACAGCAAAATATTGTTTAGGTACTATAATAAAGTAACTATATACATAGATTACTCACATGGAAGAAAAAAGTTAGACAGTTTTTTTAATTTCGTAAAATCAACTTGATCGTATTTTAGTTTATTTTTATTTTAGTTTTTGCTTTTGTTTTTTTTTTGTTTGTATGTCAATTGATGTACATTTGTATATATTTCTTCATATAACTTTTTGACTTAAAAAAGAAAAAACCTCCATTCTACCTCGATTTTTTATTAATCAATTTTAGTTGTTTTCATAACCCAACCATAGGTACAAGGATTATTATTGTAAAAGTATAAAATATGAAAACAATGTATATATATTAATATAAATTTAAAGTTATTTTCATTCCCTCTAAAAATATATATTTTCTTTTTAGTTAATCTTACAATATTTTAAAAATTCAAACTACAAGCTATTTAGTTTAATATCAGATCGATATTTATTATCAGAATATAATGATCCACTGTTGAAACAATCAAAAAGTTTATCAAACACTAATATGTACAAAAATTTTGCAACTTCTTTAAATCTTTAGTAATACTTTTCAAACCAGACGTTTCAATTATTTTTCTAATAGCGGAACTCACTATTCTATTAAATATTTATTAATTTTTGCTAATATTTGCTAATTTAACTCTAATATGATCAAAAGTATGTGGATTAATATGTTATGAACTTTAAAGCTTATAATAGCATCTGAGGTTTTTAAATCGGAATCCATTAATGTATTTTTAAGAGATTTAATTAGATGGAGAAAATCGAATAAGCAAAAAATGTTTTATTATTATAATTACAAAATGGTTTATCAGGTGTTATTTCTAGCAACGAAAAAACTTTGGCTAAAGTTTGATCACAAGTAATTGCCCATAGTATAATACCAATATTAAACAAACTTCTCAAATTTTTTTAATAATTTCTAAAAGTGTTACAAGACGAATATCTGTATTCTATATTTTATATTCTAAAAATAAAATTTAAAAGTGTTACGAGAGGAATATCTGTATAGATATGTATGTATGTACATATCTATATCCATCTACATCAGTTACAAAACAAAATATTCATAAAAAATTTTAAAATATTTTATAAACAACGCCTAAATATTTTACAAGCCGGATCGGAACACTCAATTTATTTTGTACACAAAGAGCCTTTTTTTCAAATTTTCGTTAAATGTTACGGTTTGTAAGTGCAAAGGCGTTGTTATAAATATCGTGCATTAAAATAACTTTTTTGTTGTTCATGTAGTTGTTTCTTCTTAATTAAATTTTTTTTTTGTAAAGATGGTAAGTTGTTTAACCCCTTCGTGCCAAATGTTTTTTCTTTTAAAAAATTAATTTTTACAATTTTTAAATTCTGTTTTTTAATATGACTAACTATATGTACTTTTAACAATTCTGCTAACTAGAAAGAATTACAATATATCTATTTATAGTCATAAAAGCTTGTTTCCATGAGAAATTTCATGGATATTATCGCAACTTTAGAAAGACAAAAATATATCTAGTGCACTACCAGTGGGAAAGAGGGAGAAAAAAATTATATTATTAAAAAATATTACAGCAACACTTAATTTAAAATTGTACATAACCTAATTTATTAATGTTTAATGTTTGTAATATTCATATTTAGTTAAAAATTTAAAATTTTTTATTTATAAAGTTGTTAAAAATAATATACATACATAGTTTATTAATAATATTTTTATACCGATCATTTTAATATAGTTTCTCACTTAAAAATAAAATTTGAACATTTGTTAATTTTTTTAACACTTCAAAATTTAAACGACATATTAATAGAATTTTTTTTGTAATATATACAATTTTTGCAACATACATATGTAATTCGTGGATATTTATGGTTACTTTCTTGGATATTTTCAAATGTTTCATGGATATTTTTTTAGCTTAATCTCTTTCAAACACATATCAGTTTTGTATGTTCTACCTATGCTCTAACATTTTCGTGGATACATCGGTCTAATGAAAATCAGCCTTATGTAATTATAGATTCAGTAAATTTGATCTTAACTTACTATATACCTTTGTGGGTCCAAAAAGATTAATACCAATATTTTAGAAAATTTCAATATTCCATCCAAAAATATTTTTTTCTAAAAATTAAAAATATTCTTCTAAATAAAAAAGAAAAAAATAAAAACAAATGCATCTCCGTTACATTACAATACATCACACTTAAGCAATATTATAATAAAACTAGGGGCCCCTGTTAATGAGTAGTCAAATTCTATGTTGAATCCCAATTCATATAATAGACAGTTGCAGTTTAGAAAAATAGAAATTATTGAAAAAGTACAATCCCTAAAAAAATAGAAAGCAAAACCAAATTCGTCAAAACACTAACTGAAATTATTTTTAAAATAACGCCAAAACAGAATTAAATTATATAAAGAGCCTGTAGTTGGTGTACGTATATTTAGATTATTTGATATTGTCAGTGAGGACTATTATGTCTATAAATTTATCGAGTTCGAAATAAATGTTTTAAATGTACGTGTGGAAAACAGAATAGGTATCCGTAAAACATTCGTAAATGCACAAACAAAGTTTGAGCAAAATCCAGTTAAATTTTTTTATAAGCCACGTTGTTCGTTTTACCTTACCCTAATGTAAAAACTTTAAAATCTGGAAAGACCGTATATTTGGCGTACAATTCTTGATTAAGATTGTACATGGTACAGAGGGTGAGAAAACCGTACAAATATTACCCCAATTGTACAAATGATAACCCTGCATAAAATTGACATACATACATAGGTACAAAACATTTAAAAATAAAAAATTATTCAAATTTAATTTTGGTTGTAAGAACTGCTGTATACTAAAATTTAAGTACTTATATGAGAAGAAATTTAATTCAAAATATACAATACAAAATTTCGAATTTTTTGTATGGCGAAAAATTAAAATTTTTAATTTTTCGCCATACAAAAAATTCGAAATGGTTCTACTCTAATAGCTGATTGACGTTTGACATTTACATTAAAAACATAGATATTTGAAAAGTTTTGCCGTGATATATTGCTTTTGTATATTCAAAATGGAATTTTTAAATGATAAAAAAGGAAGGGTTGTACTAAAAATATTTGTTAGTACAGATAATTCAAATTTACATAAAATAAAAAATTATTGTCATTTTTATATTGAAAACGTACAAAAATAAATTTCAACTTTTTTAAATGAAAAAATAAACATAATTTATCATTTATTTCAATATTTAATTGATTATAAACGTAAATGTCAACATTTTTAGTAATTTCCAAAAATTAAGTAAACAGGCTAAGAACTGAAAACAGATAAAATATACATACATGTGTTACTTCGTCGTTTCAAAACCATTCTGTTATTGAAATTACTGTAGAAAAACTGAGCAATTGTTTAGGTACTATCATAAAGTAACTATATACATAGATTACCCACATGGAAGAAAAAATTTAGACAGTTTTTTTAATTTCGTAAAATCAACTTGATCGTATTTTAGTTTATTTTTATTTTAGTTTTTGCTTTTGTTTTTTTTTGTTTGTATGTCAATTGATGTAGGTATGTACATTTGTATATATTTCTTCATATAACTTTTTGACTTAAAAAAAGAAGAAACCTCCATTCTACCTCGATTTTTTATTAATCAATTTTAGTCGTTTTCATAACCCAACCATAGGTACAAGGATTATTATTGTAAAAGTATAAAATATGAAAAAAATGTATATATATTAATATAAATTTAAAGTTATTTTCATTCCCTCTAAAAATATATATTTTCTTTTTAGTCAATCTTACAATATTTTAAAAATTCAAACTACAAGCTATTTAGTTTAATATCAGATTGATATTTATTATCAGAATATAATGATCCACTGTTGAGACAATCAAAAAGTTTATCAAACACTAATATGTACAAAAATTTTGCAACTTCTTTAGTAATACTTTTCAAACCAAAAGTTTTAATTATTTTTCTAATAGCGGAACTCACTATTCTATTAAATATTTATTAATTTTTGCTAATATTTGCTAATTTAACTCTAATTTGATCAAAAGTATGTGGATTAATATGTTATCTAGTTAATTTGGTACACATCTTAGTTTTTCAATTTATTTGAACTACCCACAATTCTATGAGAACTTTAAAGCTTATAATAGCATCTGAGGTTTTTAAATCGGAATCCATTAATGTATTTTTAAGAGATTTAATTAGATGGAGAAAATCGAATAAGCAAAAAATGTTATATTATTATAATTACAAAATGGTTTATCAGGTGTTATTTCTAGCAACGAAAAAACTTTGGCTAAAGTTTGATCACAAGTAATTGCCCATAGTATAATACCAATATTAAACAAACTTCTCAAATTTTTTTAATAATTTCTAAAAGTGTTACAAGACGAATATCTGTATTCTATATTTTATATTCTAAAAATAAAATTTAAAAGTGTTACGAGAGGAATATCTATATAGATATGTATGTATGTACATATCTATATCCATCTACATCAGTTACAAAACAAAATATTCATAAAAAATTTTAAAATATTTTATAAACAACGCCTAAATATCTTACAAGCCGGATCGGAACACTCAATTTATTTTGTACACAAAGCCTTTTTTTTCAAATTTTCGTTAAATGTTACAGTTTGTAAGTGTAAAGGCGTTGTTATAAATATCGTGCATTAAAATAACTTTTTTGTTGTTCATGTAGTTGTTTCTTCTTAATTAAATTTTTTTTTTGTAAAGATGGTAAGTTGTTTAACCCCTTCGTGCCAAATGTTTTTTCTTTTAAAAAATTAATTTTTACAATTTTTAAATTCTGTTTTTTAATATGACTAACTATATGTACTTTTAACAATTCTGCTAACTAGAAAGAATTACAATATATCTATTTATAGTCATAAAAGCTTGTTTCCATGAGAAATTTCATGGATATTATCGCAACTTTAGAAAGACAAAAATATATCTAGTGCACTACCAGTGGGAAAGAGGGAGAAAAAAATTATATTATTAAAAAATATTACAGCAACACTTAATTTAAAATTGTACATAACCTAATTTATTAATGTTTAATGTTTGTAATATTCATATTTAGTTAAAAATTTAAAATTTTTTATTTATAAAGTTGTTAAAAATAATATACATACATAGTTTATTAATAATATTTTTATACCGATCATTTTAATATAGTTTCTCACTTAAAAATAAAATTTGAACATTTGTTAATTTTTTTAACACTTCAAAATTTAAACGACATATTAATAGAATTTTTTTTGTAATATATACAATTTTTGCAACATACATATGTAATTCGTGGATATTTATGGTTACTTTCTTGGATATTTTCAAATGTTTCATGGATATTTTTTTAGCTTAATCTCTTTCAAACACATATCAGTTTTGTATGTTCTACCTATGCTCTAACATTTTCGTGGATACATCGGTCTAATGAAAATCAGCCTTATGTAATTATAGATTCAGTAAATTTGATCTTAACTTACTATATACCTTTGTGGGTCCAAAAAGATTAATACCAATATTTTAGAAAATTTCAATATTCCATCCAAAAATATTTTTTTCTAAAAATTAAAAATATTCTTCTAAATAAAAAAGAAAAAAATAAAAACAAATACATCTCCGTTACATTACAATACATCACACTTAAGCAATATTATAATAAAACTAGGGGCCCCTGTTAATGAGTAGTCAAATTCTATGTTGAATCCCAATTCATATAATAGACAGTTGCAGTTTAGAAAAATAGAAATTATTGAAAAAGTACAATCCCTAAAAAAATAGAAAGCAAAACCAAATTCGTCAAAACACTAACTGAAATTATTTTTAAAATAACGCCAAAACAGAATTAAATTATATAAAGAGCCTGTAGTTGGTGTACGTATATTTAGATTATTTGATATTGTCAGTGAGGACTATTATGTCTATAAATTTATCGAGTTCGAAATAAATGTTTTAAATGTACGTGTGGAAAACAGAATAGGTATCCGTAAAACATTCGTAAATGCACAAACAAAGTTTGAGCAAAATCCAGTTAAATTTTTTTATAAGCCACGTTGTTCATTTTACCTTACCCTAATGTAAAAACTTTAAAATCTGGAAAGACCGTATATTTGGCGTGCAATTCTTGATTAAGATTGTACATGGTACAGAGGGCGAGAAAACCGTACAAATATTACCCCAATTGTACAAATGATAACCCTGCATAAAATTGACATACATACATAGGTACAAAACATTTAAAAATAAAAAATTATTCAAATTTAATTTTGGTTGTAAGAACTGCTGTATACTAAAATTTAAGTACTTATATGAGAAGAAATTTAATTCAAAATATACAATACAAAATTTCGAATTTTTTGTATGGCGAAAAATTAAAATTTTTAATTTTTCGCCATACAAAAAATTCGAAATGGTTCTACTCTAATAGCTGATTGACGTTTGACATTTACATTAAAAACATAGATATTTGAAAAGTTTTGCCGTGATATATTGCTTTTGTATATTCAAAATGGAATTTTTAAATGATAAAAAAGGAAGGGTTGTACTAAAAATATTTGTTAGTACAGATAATTCAAATTTACATAAAATAAAAAATTATTGTCATTTTTATATTGAAAACGTACAAAAATAAATTTCAACTTTTTTAAATGAAAAAATAAACATAATTTATCATTTATTTCAATATTTAATTGATTATAAACGTAAATGTCAACATTTTTAGTAATTTCCAAAAATTAAGTAAACAGGCTAAGAACTGAAAACAGATAAAATATACATACATGTGTTACTTCGTCGTTTCAAAACCATTCTGTTATTGAAATTACTGTAGAAAAACTGAGCAATTATTTAGGTACTATCATAAAGTAACTATATACATAGATTACTCACATGGAAGAAAAAATTTAGACAGTTTTTTTAATTTCGTAAAATCAACTTGATCGTATTTTAGTTTATTTTTATTTTAGTTTTTGCTTTTGTTTTTTTTTGTTTGTATGTCAATTGATGTAGGTATGTACATTTGTATATATTTCTTCATATAACTTTTTGACTTAAAAAAAGAAGAAACCTCCATTCTACCTCGATTTTTTATTAATCAATTTTAGTCGTTTTCATAACCCAACCATAGGTACAAGGATTATTATTGTAAAAGTATAAAATATGAAAAAAATGTATATATATTAATATAAATTTAAAGTTATTTTCATTCCCTCTAAAAATATATATTTTCTTTTTAGTCAATCTTACAATATTTTAAAAATTCAAACTACAAGCTATTTAGTTTAATATCAGATTGATATTTATTATCAGAATATAATGATCCACTGTTGAGACAATCAAAAAGTTTATCAAACACTAATATGTACAAAAATTTTGCAACTTCTTTAGTAATACTTTTCAAACCAAAAGTTTTAATTATTTTTCTAATAGCGGAACTCACTATTCTATTAAATATTTATTAATTTTTGCTAATATTTGCTAATTTAACTCTAATTTGATCAAAAGTATGTGGATTAATATGTTATCTAGTTAATTTGGTACACATCTTAGTTTTTCAATTTATTTGAACTACCCACAATTCTATGAGAACTTTAAAGCTTATAATAGCATCTGAGGTTTTTAAATCGGAATCCATTAATGTATTTTTAAGAGATTTAATTAGATGGAGAAAATCGAATAAGCAAAAAATGTTATATTATTATAATTACAAAATGGTTTATCAGGTGTTATTTCTAGCAACGAAAAAACTTTGGCTAAAGTTTGATCACAAGTAATTGCCCATAGTATAATACCAATATTAAACAAACTTCTCAAATTTTTTTAATAATTTCTAAAAGTGTTACAAGACGAATATCTGTATTCTATATTTTATATTCTAAAAATAAAATTTAAAAGTGTTACGAGAGGAATATCTATATAGATATGTATGTATGTACATATCTATATCCATCTACATCAGTTACAAAACAAAATATTCATAAAAAATTTTAAAATATTTTATAAACAACGCCTAAATATCTTACAAGCCGGATCGGAACACTCAATTTATTTTGTACACAAAGCCTTTTTTTTCAAATTTTCGTTAAATGTTACGGTTTGTAAGTGTAAAGGCGTTGTTATAAATATCGTGCATTAAAATAACTTTTTTGTTGTTCATGTAGTTGTTTCTTCTTAATTAAATTTTTTTTTGTAAAGATATGGTAAGTTTTTTAACCCCTTCATGCCGAATGTTTTTTCTTTTAAAAAATTAATTTTTCAAAATTTTTAAATTCTGTTTTTTAATATGACTAACTATATGTACTTTTAACAATTCTGCTATCTAGAAAGAATTACAATATATCTATTTATAGTCATAAAGGCTTGTTTCCATGAGAAATTTCAAGGATATTATCGCAACTTTAGAAAGACAAAAATATATCTAGTGCACTACCAGTGGGAAAGAGGGAGAAAAAAATTATATTATTAAAAAATATTACAGCAACACTTAATTTAAAATTGTACATAACCTAATTTATTAATGTTTAATGTTTGTAATATTCATATTTAGTTAAAAATTTAAAATTTTTTATTTATAAAGTTGTTAAAAATAATATATATACATAGTTTATTAATAATATTTTTATACCGATCATTTTAATATAGTTTCTCACTTAAAAATAAAATTTGAACATTTGTTTATTTTTTTGACACTTCAAAATTTAAACGACATATTAATAGAATTTTTTTTGTAATATATACAATTTTTGCAACATACATATGTAATTCGTGGATATTTATGGTTACTTTCTTGGATATTTTCAAATGTTTCATGGATATTTTTTTAGCTTAATCTCTTTCAAACACATATCAGTTTTGTATGTTCTACCTATGCTCTAACATTTTCGTGGATACGTCGGTCTAATGAAAATCAGCCTTATGTAATTATAGATTCAGTAAATTTGATCTTAACTTACTATATACCTTTGTGGGTCCAAAAAGGTTAATACCAATATTTTAGAAAATTTCAATATTCCATCCAAAAATATTTTTTTCTAAAAATTAAAAGTATTTTTCTAAATAAAAAAGAAAAAATAAAAACAAATACATTCCCGTTACATTACAATACATCACACTTAAGCAATATTATAATAATCACACTTAAGCAATATTATAATAAAACTAGGGGCCCCTGTTAATGAGTAGTCAAATTCTATGTTGAATCCCAATTCATATAATAGACAGTTGCAGTTTAGAAAAATAGAAATTATTGAAAAAGTACAATCCCTAAAAAAATCAGAAAGCAAAACCAAATTCGTCAAAACACTAACTGAAATTATTTTTAAAATAACGCCAAAACAGAATTAAATTGTATAAAGAGCCTGTAGTTGGTGTACGTATATTTAGATTATTTGATATTGTCAGTGAGGACTATTATATCTATAAATTTATCGAGTTCGAAATAAATGTTTTAAATGTACGTGTGGAAAACAGAATAGGTATCCGTAAAACCGAGACTCACATCAACTATCAGGCCATGAAGTGCAGAGAGTAAAAGCTTAATAAGGGGCCAGCTTTTAACAAATTTACACGCAGTCTTATGGAAATAAATAGGGGGCCGGCTATAAATCTTGAAATAACACAAAAACCATGTACTTTATTCATGGTCCAAAGAAAAAATTAAAGTCGCATCTTTTTTACATAATTCATTAAAGAAAGATATTTTAAGATATAATATTTTCATTCATAAATATGCATTTAAAAAATTGCCTTCCTTTAATTTTTTTATTTTAAAAGCTTCTTAAGATAAATTGCCTCAATATCGTAATAGTATACGTCGAGCTACTTTTATACTTTAAAATTTCGTACACGCTTTATGGGTATAATCGAGACTCACATCAATTATTAAATTATTCATACGCGCAATACGTGAGAATCGATTGCAATTCTCTCACAACTACATTCATGTGTTTTCAGTTCATGTGGACTGTTTACTTAGGTCTTGCGTAAAACATTCGTAAATGCACAAACAAAGTTTGAAGCAAAATTCAGTTAAATTTTTTTATAAGCCACGTTGTTCGTTTTACCTTACCCTAATGTAAAAACTTTAAAATCTGGAAAGACCGTATATTTGGCGTACAATTCTTGATTAAGATTGTACATGGTACAGAGGGTGAGAAAACCGTACAAATATTACCACAATTGTACAAATGATAACCCTGCATAAAATTGACATACATACATAGGTACAAAATATTTAAAAATAAAAAATTATTCAAATTTAATTTTGGTTGTAAGAACTGCTGTATACTAAAATTTAAGTACTTATATGAGAAGAAATTTAATTCAAAATATACAATACAATTAGAAAAGTTTTCTAATCGCTTCAAATAATATACAAACATTCGTACATAAATGCAACAATTTAATAGGAAAGTATAAAACCAAAACAATTATATATGTATGTATTTGAATTTTAAAGAGACTCTGCCCGCGGCTGATCATACATAAGTACATACTTAGATACACATTGATTATTAATATCAGATCAATATCATTCATCATTATTTAAAATTTCAATACATATTGTGAAAAATGATGATTTTTATCAATTTTTAAATTTTTTCTTTATACATGCATAAGTTAAAGTACATACTATATTACATACATATAGCCAAAGAATAGTTGAGTTGAGCCGTTGAGGTCGAGTCGACTCGAGAGGAGAAAATAATACACAATTTTAAAGAGAGTAAGTGAGAATGTCTCTTATAATTTTGTGTTTTTTTTTGTTATTCTGTTGTGTACGTTTTGTTACTACCACCGACTATCGTAGGTACCATACTACTGTAATACTAGTGTAATGTAAATATGAAATGTGTTGTTTATGTTTTATTATTAATATATATCTATAATTAAACCTATACGTATTTTATAGTAGAAAAATCGTAAAAAATATGTAGTTACTGATGTTCAAAGCTTGAAACGGAATTCATAATACGTAGTGTGTGGCTCAAAACTACTAAATTATAATTATAGATATTTTGTTGGCCTTCAAATATTATCTGTGTTGTGTAGAGTTATTCTTTATAAGATCTATAAAATTACATTTTAAAATTATAAGAACATTTCTTTTTTATGCATTGATAGATATGTATGTATGTATGTATATATGTATGAATGTTAATAATATAAAATCAATTCTTAGAGAAAAAAAAATCAGTTCGAAGAAAATGAATTATGAACTGAATGAATGAAAAAATATTTTTGGTTTTGTTTTTCTTATGCTCTTTGATGATATACCAAAAATACGGTCATCTTTTTACGAAATAACCCCAAATACGATCTTGGAGTGATTTCAAATCATTGAAATTGACTACGATTTTTTCTTCTACGTGAATTCTCTAATGGTAGTATTTTTACAATGCTTTTTTAATGGCGCAACTTTGTTACTGTATCTATGTATTGTTATAATAGAAAGCATAGGAAATTAATAAAAATGTAATAATTGAAATTGTTTTAAATTCTTAATCTGACTAATGTCACCAGTCTATCTGTCAGACTATCTGTCTATAGTCGCCAGCCTTTCAATCGGGGGGTCCTAGGTGCAAAATCCGGTCAGGTCATATAAATAAAAAAAATATGTAGTAATTTCATATCGTAATAATGTATATCGTATAATTAATAGTAATAATAATAATAACTAAAAACATTATTTAAAATGTTGCAGCTGCGACTATATTAGTGAAAGAAGGAGAAAAGAACACTTAATATTTTACCTTTTCATCAGAAGAAGTAAGTTGAATTGCGTAATTTTTTTTGCAAGTTTTGATATTAATTATTAAATATTTGCGTTTTTAGAAAAAAACGTGTGGTTAAAAAACCTAAGCAGATTGGACTTAATCAATACAGAAATTTCCAAAAATTACCGTGTCAGTGAAAAACATTTTACCAAGGAAACGGTAGGAAAATCAAATAAAAAATTATTAAAAAGTGCAATTGCAAAAGTGAATTCTATTTAAGAATATGAAAAATGTATCAGGCCTCCTGAAAATTTTATGTATTCTTTAGATGATTTAGAAATTTAAATTTATTAAATATAAAAAATAATAATCGAAAGTATTTTAAATTGTTAACTGAAATTTTTTGAAATTAAATAAAAAAGTAATAATCGAAAGCGTTTTGAAATGTTTATTGAAATTTGCATATCAAAAATGTATTTTAATTGAAAATTTTATGTAGATATTATTTAGATAGTTTAGAAAATAAATTTATAAAAATTTTAGAAAATTAGTACAGAAAAAGAATTAGAATATAAATTATATGAACGTTTAAAAATTATTTTTAATTATGACTGTTGTAATAAATGTAACAAATTTTATTTTATAAAACTATGTATACATATATGTATGTGTGTATACTCTTCACTTCAAATTTATCCTTTTTAACATTATATTTGTCTTTTTTCAAAATCCAATTCGTCCAAATTTTCAAAATCAATTTTGCTTGTTTTTAAAATCAAATTCTTTTTTTAAGGCTGGTTTGCATGAGAAATTTCGTGGATACTATCGTAATTTTAGAAACAGAAAAATATAGTGCACTACCATTGGGAAAGAGGGGGATATAAAATGATAATATTACAAAATATTACTGCAACAGTTAAAAATGTACATACAGTTTTGACAGTTCAAAATGTACATAACCTAATTTATTAATGTTTATATTCATATTTAGCTAAAAATTTAAAATTTTTTATTTATAAAGTTGTTAAAAATAATATAGTTTATTAATAATACTTTTATACCTATTTATAGTCATTTTAATATAGTTACTCACTAAAAAATAAAAAAAAAATTTGAACATTTGTTTATTTTTTTGATACTTCAAAATTTAAATGCCATGGTAAATTTAAATGTCATGGTATTTATGATTACTTTCTTGGATATTTTCAAATGTTTGATGGATATTTTTTTAGCTTAATATCTTTCAAACACATATCATTTTTATACCTTCTGCCTATGCTCTAACATTTTAGTGGATGTAGCCATTAGCCGGTCTAATGAAAACCACCCTTTAAGCTTTTTTAAATGAAAAAAAGAGGTAAATTTCTGACGAATTTGCTTTTAAAAATTTGGACGAATTTGGTTTTGAAAAAAGGCAAATATAATGTTAAAAAGGACAAATTTGAAGTAAAAAGAGTATATTAGAGTCAGAATTCATAATTTAATAAAAAACTTTAATAAAAATGTTAAAGAATTTGATATAAGATTCGAGTAGCATAAAATGTTAAGTGTTCAACATTTGTAAAAAATAAATATAATATCCTATCGTAAATCCTATTTTGATTCCTTATACTTTTTTTTACAGCTTCAAATTATTTGTTTCATAAATCGTTTATAAAATTTTGGAATAAATATTCTAAACCAAAAAAAAATTTTTTTTAAATCTTAAAACTACAATTTATTTAAATTTATTTTGCGTTTAAGACTTTCGACACACTTTGCTGTATAGTAAGATTGCATATGCCAAATCGTTTCATATCAGTTTTTTTCTTTTTTTTCTTTTCACATGATAAAATCTTATTGCTATCTAATTCTTTTAATTTTGTTTTTTTGTGTTTTCGAGTAGCATAGAAAAAATTGGTCACGTGGTGAGAGTGACTTCATCTTATTGTAATAAATAATCTTTGAATATAACATTCAAAAAGATGTGGAACATGTTTTTTGTTCACTTGGATTGCGTATGTTTCGTTGAAGTAAAATGTATGGGTTTATAGGATTAACTACCACACTGGCATGCATAGTTAACTTTTACTATACAATTTCGAAACGACTAGAATTAAATATGAATTTGAACTGGCAAAATTAGATGGAAAAATTTATTTATTAAAACAATCTATCATTTGTCTTCAAAAAATTTTAATTTTAAAAAATATTATAACTTCAATTGAACGTTTTCATTTACAATTATTTCAAAATTTAATATATTAAAATTTGAAACAAAATAAATAATAAAATGAAGTAAACTATTTTGTGAAAATTGATAAGTACATAACGATTTGTGTTATAATCAAAGATTATCTATTACAATAAAATGGGCCACCCTTTTTTACACATATTAATGCATTTTTTACAACTACCTAAACAAAAAAAATTGCAATGTATTTTTAAAGGCGCAACTTTGTTTAATTTTATACAAAGAATTGAAATTTGAACAGAATAGAATTTATTGAAACTTGAATATGAAAAATGTATTTTAATCTAATGTATTTTAATTGAAAATTTTATGTAGAGTTAAGAAAATAAATTTATAAATATTTTAGTAAAATTACTACAGAAAAAGATTTAGAATATAAATTATATGAACATTTAAAAAATGATTTTTTATGACTGTTGCAATAAATGTAACAAATCTTATTAGATAAAACTATACAGCTATATATGTATACTCTTCACTTCAAAGGAATCAAAATAGAATTTTAAAATATATTATATTTATATTATACAAATGTTGAACACTTAACATTCTATGTCTTATATCAAATTCTTTAACATTTTTATTACAGTTTTTTATTAAATTATGAATTTTAACTCTAATATACTCTTTCCTCTTCTATAAATATATACTGATTTTCAGTCGTGAAAAAAGTCCATGTCTTCAACCAAAAAATAGTGGTTGAACGTTCCTCTTTTTCTGACATAGAAAATAAACAAACAAAAATTTTAGTAGGAAAAAAAATTGTGTCGGTGGCTTGTTTGTAACGTTATTAAAAATGATCCTAAAAAGCCAATTTTGAGAAACAGCTGTATGTATTGCTTTAGTTTCCTCAGAAATAGGTTCCTAAAAGGTGAAATAATTTCATTTCTAATTTTTAAAAGAATTTTATCACTTATTTTATTACTTTACAAGTAGTTAGAATTTTGAATAACCTTAATTAAATTATATTTTAATTTTAAAAACAAAATACATATATCAATTATTAAGTAATATAAAAACTTAAAATATCTTAATGAAACTGGTTATGAAAAACTGCTTTACATTATTTTAATAAATATAAACAGCTGAGTGAACGAAATGTATACATATTATAAAATGTATATGTATTTGTTTGACTGAATACCTTAATATAGAAAAAAAAGGAGAAAAGAAACGACTATACCTAACTTTGCCTAACTTCCCATCGATTAGTTAATATATCTACGCTAAAACTAATTCAAAATGCATATATAATTAAAATTTACCGTACATACTCATATAAATAATAATTTGTTTTTGATAAACAATTTTACATATTTTGTTACTCATTAAAAATATTAAAATATTTACATATATTAAATTTTTAAAAATATTTTATGATATCAATAATATAAATTCAAATTCAATGTTTTTTCCGGTTATAGGTATGTACTATGGACCTCTCGATCTCGCTTAGTCCCTTCAATTTAAAAATTAAGTAACCAAAATAACTTGTATGTAATATGTATTTCTACCTACCTAATTTAAAATAAAAAAAATCCAAAGAAATAATTTAAATTTATTTATAATCATAACTAATTTTAAAATTTTTGAAACTTTCAAAATAAGGTTGCTGTGATTTTTATAATATAAATATCATAAAATCTTAAAAGGTGTTTTGATGTCATATGATGTGATGATATGTGATGTAATATATGATGATACATAATGCAATCATATATACACATACATATTGCATTATGTACATATATATTTTGAAAATCATAACTTGAATTTTATAATACATAATATGTATATAACAAAATTATATAAAAAAAACAAAATCAGATATGAATTCAATTTCTTTTCTCCGTTCTTTTCTTATCATCAGATATGAATTCAATTTCTTTTCTCCGTTCTTTGGCTGGCTCTCGCATTAAATTTTTATTTTAAAATGAATTTTTTTTACACACACACATAGGTAAGTACGGCGATTGAATGAGTCCACGTGAAAACGTTTTTAGTCGTTATTTGAGCCTACGTGGAATATAGGCTATTCAGCACAATTCTTACGTACTGTTCACTACAATTCTTACGTAATGTTCACTACAATTCTTACGTGCAGACTGCAGTTTGTTAATAATTTGAAATGAGAATAAAACACACTAACGCATTTACAAATGAAAAAAAAGATGTGAAATGTGTTGTAAAAAAATCATAGTGTGAAGCACTAGCTGATGTCTACAACAAAAACAATTAAGTTGCAAGATGCTCAAGTGTGAAACACCCTGATAAACAAATTGCAATACAAGTGCCGATACTTGTGTTTTAGTGTAAGCTTAGCTTAATCCGTTCGTTTATATTGCCTTCTCGAATCTACTGGAATCTTTTTTCATTACGTTTCACCCTTCCTTCCCTTAACTAAATTTTGTGGTTTTGCAGTTTTAAAATTTCATTCTTCTTTTTTTTACACCACAAATTTTATAGTTGAAAAAAAGAATCTCTACATAATACCAGATAATATATTCATTTCTAGCTTTTATTTTATATATGTACATATGTATGTACACCTCTTCAAAATTTTTTTTTAAATACGCAAACATAAAAAATAATAAAAAACAAGTAAAAGTAACAGTAAGTCGATGCAACCGACTTATTTATACCCTACACCTAAAAAATTCAAATTAAATTAAAAATCCATAAGTTATTTTAGTTAGGTATTTAATATAAGCTAAAAAAATAAATGCTTTTACAACCTTTGTACAAAATTTCAGGTTTCTATCTTTATTAAATTCGAAGATATGCTTGTAAGGTCTTGGGAACTGTGTGAAGGCACTCGGACCACCACCCCAATTCATCTCAAATTTTAGAGACATCATCAGAACAGGGTAGAATACTTTTATATCAAATTTCAAGTTTTTATATTTATTAATTTCGAAGATATGCTTGTTCGGTCTTGGGAGTTGTGTGGAAGATACGCGAACAACCATTCCAATTCATCTGAAATTTTAGGCAAATCAGGGATTCAGGAAACAGCACCCTGGTACCAAATTTGAAGTTTCTATCTTTATTAATTTCGAAGATATGCTTGTTCGGTTTTGGGAGTTGTATGGGAGGTACCCGAACGACCACTCCAATTCATCTCAAATTTTCGACAAATAAGGGATTCAGGAAACAACACCCTAGTACCAAATTTGAAGTTTCTATCTTTATTAATTTCGAATATATGCTTGTTCGGTTTTGGGAGTTGTATGGGAGGTACCCGAACAGCTCTTCCAATTCATCTCAAATTTTCGACAAATAAGGGATTCAGGAAACAACACCCTAGTACCAAATTTGAAGTTTCTATCTTTATTAATTTCGAATATATGCTTGTTCGGTCTTGGGAGTTGTGTGGAAGATACGCGAACAACCATTCCAATTCATCTGAAATTTTAGGCAAATCAGGGATTCAGGAAACAGCACCCTGGTACCAAATTTGAAGTTTCTATCTTTATTAATTTCGAAGATATGCTTGTTCGGTTTTGGGAATTGTATGGGAGGTACCCGAACGACCACTCCAATTCATCTCAAATTTTAGGCAAATTAGGGATTTAAGAAACAGCACTTTTGTATCAAATTTGAAGTTCCTATCTTTATTAATTTCGAAGATATGCTTGTTCGGTTTTGGGAGTTGTATGGGAGGTACCCGAACAGCTCTTCCAATTCATCTCAAATTTTCGACAAATAAGGGATTCAGGAAACAACACCCTAGTACCAAATTTGAAGTTTCTATCTTTATTAATTTCGAATATATGCTTGTTCGGTTTTGGAATTTGTATGGGAGGTACCCGAACAACAACTCTAATTCATCTCAAATTTTCGGGATATCAGGGATTCAGGAAAACACACCTTCGTATAAAATTTTAAGTTTCTATCTTTATTAATTTCGAAGATATGCGTATTCGGTTTTGGGAGTTGTATGGGAGGTATTCGAACGCATGGTCCGATTTCGCCCATTTACAATCCCCACCTTACCTTAGTCATTGTTAACCTACAGTATAAATTTCGTCAAGATAGCATCATTATTTTTTGAGTTATCGTGCGTATGGACGGACGGACGGACGGACATCGCTAAATCGACTCAGGAGGTGATCCTGATTCAGAATATATATACATGTCTATACCTAACTCGCTTCCTTTTGGTGGTTACAAACACCATACCAAAGTTAATATATACTTAATGTGTAGGGTATAATAATCTACTTTTTGAAGCCAAATATAAACATGAGTGGTCTTCGTGAAGCGGATTCAGCATGAAAAGTGTAAGCTTAAGAGTTATGACATGCGTACGACACGACCATAGCCTAGAGATGAACGAGTTATTCGTATCAATAAAAGATACAATTCACTAAAATAAAAATGACTCGTTAAAAAAGAATCAATCTTGTATAAATCTTCAAGACCTAAGTAAACAGGCCAAGAACTGAAAACACATGAATGTAGTTGTGAGAGAATTGCAATCGATTCTCACGTATTGCGCGTATGAATAATTTAATAATTGATGTGAGTCTCGATTATAGCCATAAAGCGTGTACGAAATTTTAAAGTATGAAAGTAGCTCGACGTATACTATTACGATATTGAGGCAATTTATCTTAAGAAGCTTTTAAAATAAAAAATTTAAAGGAAGGCAATTTTTTAAATGCATATTTATGAATGAAAATATTATATTTTAAAATATCTTTCTTTAATGAATTATGTAAAAAAGATGCGACTTTAATTTTTTCTTTGGACCAAATTGAATAAAGTAAATGGTTTTTATGTTATTTCAAGATTTATAGTCGGCCCCCTATTTTTTTCCATAAGACTGACTGCGTGTAAATTTGTTAAAAGCTGGCCCCTTATTAAGCTTTTACTCTCTGCACTTCATGGCCTGATTATTGATGTGAGTCTCGCCTGTTTACTTAGGTCTTGCTCTACATACAAAAAAAAAAACACGTGATATTTCGTTCTTTTTTTTGTACATATTTTGTCGTCTGATTCTTGAAACAGTTGTTTTTCGTATACATACGATTTTTTTTGGAAATAGTTATTTTCGTATACATACGATTCTTTTTGGAAATAGTTCTTTTCGTATACATACGATTCTTTTTGGAAATAGTTCTTTTCGGATACATACGATTCTTTTTGCAAATAGTTCTTTTCGTATACATACTATTCTTTTTGGAAATAGTTCTTTTCGTATACATATGATTCTTTTTGGAAATAGTTCTTTTCGTATACATACGATTCGTTTTGGAAATAGTTCTTTTCATATACATACGATTCGTTTTGGAAATAGTTATTTTCGTATACATACGATTCTTTTTGGAAATAGTTCTTTTAGTATACGATACATACGATTCTTTTTGGAAATAGTTCTTTTTCGTATACATATTATATATACGATTCTTTTTACTAGGTACTACTTACCAGTTCTTTTTAGTTTTTAGTATATATTAATGTATGTACATGTATGCTATATATATATTTCAATATTTTTATAATATGTACTACTTATATATGTAATATACATATTATATAATATGAAAAACATAATATATTTTAAATTAATTACTAAATATTAGTTGTTATTTTTTTAGCTATATATATATTTTTTTTTTTTTTAAATAATGAAGAACATAATTTTTTATTTTAATTTATTTTAAATTTGTTACTGATTATGTATATTATTTTGTTATAGCTATAAGTACTCTTTCTTTTATATAAAGAACATATAGATAAATACTTTTTTTTTAAACTTATTTTGTTATTAAATTTCATATTTTATTTTATTTTTATTTTAAGTTTGTTACTGAATATTAGTTGTATTTATTTTTTTAGCTATAAGTATTCATTTTTTTTTAAATAATGAAGAACATAATTTTTTTTTATATTTATTTTAAATTTGTTACTGAATATGCATATTATTTTTTTTTTTAGCTGCCTATAAGTACTCTTTCTTTTATTATATAAAAAACATATATTTTAAATTTTTTACTAATTAGATTATATAACTATATAAAAAACTCTTTGGATTTAACGTTTTATTTCTTTTAAATTTATTACAGAACATTTTTCTTAGGCTATAGCGAGGTAAAACTGCTAATGATTCTTTTTAGCAGTTTTACCTCGCTATAGCCTAAGAAAAATGTTCTGTAATAAATTTAAAAGAAATAAAACGTTAAACGTAACTGCTAACGATTCGTATGATTTGATTCACTGAAAAGAATATTTGGTCCATCTCTACCATAGACCACATAAAATATAAACTACAATACAACTCAAATGTGTTCAGTGTTGTATGTACATACTACATAGCCAGCTATACATTAGTTTATAACATGTAATTAATAATTGTTATTAGTATGACATAACGTATGTAGTGTCTGCCTCTATTTGTAATGTTTTATGGCAACTGGCAAGGCAAGTTGTAACGAAAACAACCATACCAATTACCGTAGGTGAGCAGTGAAGAAAATATTTTCAGCCAATTTTGAGAAACAGGCGAGTGAACCGTGCGTATGTATCGCTTTAGTTTCCTCAGAAATAGGTTCCTAAAAGGTGAAATAATTTCATTTCCAATTTTTAAAAGAATTTTATCACGTATTTTGTTACTTTACTAAGTAGTAGTTAAAATATTGAATAACCTTAATTAAATTAAATTTTAAAAACAAAATACATACATATATCAATTATTAAGTAATATAAAAACTTAAAACTTCTTATGAAACTGATGAAAAACTGCTTTACATTATTTTAATAAATATAAACAGCTGACTGAACGAAATGTATACATATTATAAAATGTATATGTGTTTTTTAGACTGAATACCTTAAGATAGGAAAACACACAAGAAGAAAAGAAACGACTATAGTAACTTCCCATCTATTAGTTAATATATCTATGATTACAATTGATTACAATTTACAATACAAATAGATATGATGAAATATATCTGTATAGTGTATTGTATGTATACATATATATATCTAATATCTGTTTATCTGATTTGTTTGTAATAAATGGTTTTATAATTTATTAGCAAAAAGTTAATTTGGCATACATACAATATTAATTTGATTTATTTAATATTTTATTCAATTTTCATATAATTATATTGGTGAACGATTGCCGAAAAATGTTTTAAAAATTTGTTTTTAATTAAATATAATTTGACAATGACATACTGAAATTAACGAAATTAACTTTGAAGTTTTTTAATTGTGTAAAGCAAATACGTGAATTAAATTGAAATTTTGCTTATAATAAATTAGCTATTTAGTTATGTGATATTTTTATCTTTTTAATTTTCAAATAAATTAAACAAAGAAATATATTTTACATTTTTTTTGGTTTGTAAGATGTTACGACTTTTAGTTTCGAATTGCGGAACAAAAGAATTTCATAGGTAAATTTTTCACTAACGCAATTTTTTTTATCATTAAGAGTAAAGTTATGTCATCAAATATTTAACAACATTTTAAGTACATTATAAAAATTCGAAAATCAAGTGATATTTTTTAAATTCTCATTTTAGTTCATTTCTGAATTCATCTAGATTTTCTAATAATATATTTAGAACTGCCAAAGATTTGACGAACAAGTTTAAAATTAAAAGAAACTGTCTTAAAAATTATAATTTAAATGCAACAAAACAATCTTTTAGAGTAAATGCACGAAGTTTTATATTAAGTGGATGCGGTATTTCTCTTGGAATTGGTGCCAAGGTCAAAAATTCTTTTTTGGCTCATTGTGATGGAGACCGTTTATCTGGTTTGAATTCTTTTCTTTAATTATGTTTGTATTTTATATAAATTAAATTTAAAGGTGTTTTACAAAATGCAATTGAAGAACATAAAGAGGTGAAATTTGATTGGTTTCAATTTTGGGAATACTTAAAGCCGTATATATGGGAATTCATTGGTGCCGTTATGGTATGTACTTTATATATGTATATATATGTAAATATATATATATATTTTTGTTTTTAACTAAAAAATACTGATTGGTTTTAAATTTAAGTCAGCGTTAGCTGTAGCTTACTTCAATATTAAAATTCCAAATTTATTAGGGGACCTTGTAAATACGTTGGCAAAGTATGCTAATACGTTTGTTAAAGATCCACATTCTAATACATTCCTTAGTGATGTGAGTCGTCCAGCAGCTAATTTACTTGGGATATATGTTTTACAATCAGGTTTTACATTTTTCTATATTTTACTATTAAGTAGAATTGGTGAAAAAATGGCTGCAAAAATACGGCAAGATTTATTTAAACAGATTATAATTCAAGGTGCTATAATACAAAAATTGTATTTTAAATCTGAAAGTGTCTATAAAATATTTGTTTTTTTGATAAACATTTTTAGACTTAAGTTTCTTTGATAAAAATAGAACTGGTGAATTAGTTAATCGTCTGACTGCTGATGTTCAAGACTTTAAATCAAGTTTTAAGCAATTTGTTTCGCAAGGCCTTAGGAGTGCAGCTCAATTAATCGGTGGCGGTATTTCATTATTTATAATCTCTCCACACATGGCTTTCATAGCAATTGCATCAGTTCCTCTTGTTGTAACATTTATGACTTATCTCGGAAAGAAACTAAGAGGTTTAAGTAAAAGCGCACAAGCTCAGGTAAAGCATAAAATCAAAAATTATTATAATATATTGCTTCCTAACTATTTTTTTTTTGTATAGAAAAATAATGTAAGAATATTTTATTTTAATTTAATATAAAAAGTATGAAATAAAAATATAATATAAAAATTTGCAGTCAGAACGTGCAACATCTGTTTGCGAGGAAGCTTTATCCAATATCAGGACGGTAAGATCATGTGGTTCAGAATTTACGGAATGCGAATTATTTAATAGAGAAACCAATCAAGCAGCTGAGCTCTCTCAACAGCTGGGTTATGGTATTGCAGTTTTTCAAAGTTTAACTAACTTTTTCTTGAATAGGTTTCAAAATAATTGTAATAGTTATAGACACCATTATGTATTTATTATTAATTCCAGTATGGTATTAACAACGTTATTTTTGGGAGGTCATTTAATGTCAACAGATAGCTTAACACCGGGTCAATTAATGGCATTTTTGGTCGCAACACAAGGTGTTCAAAGGTCTCTTTCACAGGGATCTATTTTACTAGGAACTATGGTTAGAGGTATGACAGCTGGTAACCGAGTATTTGAGGTGATACGGTTCTTTGTTGTAAATTAGTATAAACTAAAATTAAATAATATTATAGTATTTAGCGATTCAGCCAAAAATTGATATAATTCAAGGATATACCATTCCACCAGATAATTTAAAAGGTGAAATTAAATTTGAAAATGTGACATTCTCCTATCCTACTCGCTCTGATCAAATCATTTTGAAAGATTTTAATTTAATTTTGAAGCCTGGCCAAACCGTCGCTTTAGTTGGTGTAAGTGGATCTGGAAAATCAACAATCGCCGGTCTTTTAGAAAGATTTTATGAACCTAACAATGGTACAATAAAGATTGACGGTTATAATATAAAGTATATATCACCTTATTGGTTAAGAACAGAAGTAATCGGATTTATAGAGCAGCAACCTGTATTATTTGCAACTTCCATATTAGAAAATATTCGATATAGTCGTCCTAAATCTACTGAGGAAGAAGTATACATGTATCAATTTGCTTTTTAATTATTAATTAATTTTTATTGGTTAAAGATCATTGAAGCAGCAAAACTTTCACAATGTCATGATTTTGTTAATAGTCTTCCAAATGGATATGAAACAAATGTTGGTGAACGCGGTGTTCAAATGAGTGGAGGTCAACGGCAAAGAATTGCTATTGCTCGTGCCCTAGTCAAAAGACCAACTGTATTAATTTTAGACGAAGCAACAAGTGCTTTAGACGCAGCTAGTGAGGCTGAAGTGCAAAAAGCTTTGGATTCAGCTATTATTAATAGAACTACATTAGTTATTGCTCATAGACTTTCGACAATAAGAAATGCCGATTTAATTGTGGTTTTAGATAAAGGCAAAGTGGTAGAGGTGAATTAGTTTAATTGAACAAAGATTTAATCAAACAGTACTTTTGATATTACAATTTTAGATGGGAAAACATGAAGAATTAATGTCTAAAGGAGGCTTATACTATAACTTAGTCAGACAACAGGAAAAGAAAGAAAAAACTGAAATAAAAACTATTGCTCCAAATAGTGAAAAATCAGACACGGGAGAAAGTTTTAGAGAAAATCGACAAGGATAAAATTTTAAATAAAGCTTTAATAAAAAATTTAGGAAAAATCGATCAAAATAAAGTTTAAAAGTGTTATTATTATTCTAATTATAAAATATTGAACCTGATTTATTTTTGATTCATATAAATAAAAAATCAACTTTTTTAAAAAAAAATATAAGCAATAGTATGTTATATCATTTTTATTACTAGTAAATTCAAAGTCTTATTAAAATCATTTTTCATTCAAATTAAACATTTTTCTTTAAAGTTACTTACAGTTTATGTTTTTAATAATTTTTCGTTAAGGGTTAAAGGCATCATGTAGAATTTCAAATAATTCCGCTATCACTTAGTTAAATTAACGGAAAGGGACAATAGCATAGGACTATAATACATTTTAATTTCAAAGCATGTTACTCCATTTATTTTTATTCGGCCTTGTGTTGGTGAAACGGCTTCTAACTTAGAAATATTTGACATTTCCGTTGTTTAAGACAGGACTTACACTTGTTACTATTGTTCGTCTTGGTTCAAATATTTAAAATACATATTATTTTATTAATCGAAACCAAAGAAAATAATACAACCAGAGACTACATAGAGATGTCCAAATGGCAACAAAAAAGTTTAGATGTCGCTACAATATCGATTTTGAAATTTAGTCTCATTTTTCAACTTTTTTTTTTAAAGTTTCTTAGAGTAAGTTTTGGTCTCGGATATTTTTTTTTTTCATATATGTACATAAAACTTTCGTATGATTGGTATGGATGATAGAAATAACAAGTAACATACATATATGAATATGATCATATGATATCAGATGACATATTATGATATACATGATCTGATCAGTATCTAATATAATTTTTGTATTATATATGCATTATGCCTTATTATGCATGTATATTACTTGACCAGCTTACCTACATGCTTATTAAATTGTGAAAGTGTGTGTGAATCAAAATTAAATATAAATAGAAATACACATAAATACTATCGGCACTTTTTATATATGTATTTCAATATGATTCAAAAATCAATACATATTTATATTATTTATATTATTTATTGTAATTATGTTCCAATTTGATATGATTTGATAATTTTTATGAATATGTACAGTATCCAGCAAATGTCATGCCACTTTTCTAATTGGAATAATTTTTAATTAAAAAAATGTTTAGAAGAATTTGAAAGCATTATTTTTTATTTCAGTTATTTTTATTTGATAGGTATATTATATTGTCTTCAAAAAATACCCACATATATATGTAGCTATACCGTTACCAATATAACAATATGAGTCATGAGATCAAAAAATAAAATAAAATCATAATACAAAAAATTTTGTTACTTTGTTTGTTTGTTTTTCCCTGAAGTTATAAAGTTAAAAATATTATTAGAAAAAATTCGAACGCCAATATTATTTTATTGCTTTTCTATATATATTTTTTGTAGTTTATATATTTTTTTAAATTACCATTACTTTTGCTGGATACTGTATATTAAATCAGTTAAATCTAGTTAAATAAATAATGCAGTTAAATCAGATGATTTTCATAAAATAGATAACATTCATACCATCTGATACCATATAATACCATTTCATACATTCAAAACATTCTGCTTGTAGTAGTGAAATACTGAATGCATATGAATGATAACCTTGAAATGTTTTTTTTTGTTGTTTTTAGAAAAGTCAACATTATAAAATAATCTATTTTTATTTAATTTTTTTCTATATGAAATATTTAGCTAAATGTTCCATATTTTTTGTAAAGTGATATTTAGAATGTCTTCTTTATCATATTGAAAATTTACGTTTCTACTCGACATATTAAATATATATTTTCTCAAATATATTTTCCCATTTTTGCCTTATTTTTCTATTTTAAAAGTTATTTTGTCATCGCTTTGCTTTAAAAAGTTTAATAATCACAAGGATAAAAAAATTTTGTAAATGCATAAAATATATGAATGATCATTTTACACCAGATTTTACAGAAGATTCTGGTTTTCGCTAAATTCTTTTAGCTATGACACAAACTAAATATTTCTGTGCTTTAAGATTTTTAAAACTAGCAAGTTTTAGCTGGCCCGTTTGAAAAAAAATTAGTACAAATTTTTGTATGAATTTGTACATCTCTATGTAGTCTCTGATACAACAAAATGTGCAGTGTAATAGAAAATTCCCTAATATGGGTATTGGGTAGATATGAATAACGAACAAAACGTACAATTTTATTTCGTGTACCTATCATACTAGACATTAAACTCTAATAGCCTAATAAACTGTTACATCCATCACTGCAAATTGATAATCCGACAAAATCCGTATTTGCAAAAATCAAATGAGACAAAATCTCTAATTACTTAAAAATCGTAATCCCCAAAATCCAAACTCCGAAAATACAAACTTCAAAAAACCAAAATTAAGGGCAAGTTCACATGGGATGCATGCATATCATATTCTGACATGTCCTCCCTTTCGCGACGCTCATTTGAAAAATTTTTTGCATCCTCTATAAGAAGCATACAAGATGCAAATTTGTTTTAACATCAAATACAGAGGTAAAATCAAACGTTAAATATTTTGAAGATGGATATAATAGAAAGGAAAGAATTGCAATGGTTGCTATTGGTTGCAATTATATTTAAATTTAAATAAATAAGTATAAGTTAATAAATTATATTTAGTTTATATTAATTAAATTTTTTTTTTACATGAAATAACAATTTTCTTACCCTAAGGGTAAGCTTACATGGAATGCATGCAGCCGGAAGCAAAAATTTAATTGGTTGAAAATATATATCGTATTCATGATATGCGCCTTTCGCCCATTTTAGATGCTAATTTTTTGCATCCTCTATAAGAAGCGTACAAGATTCAAATTTATTTAACGCCAAATACAGAGGTAAAATCAAACGTTAAATATTTTGAAAATGGATATAATTTTAATTCATTTTGTTATAATTTTATTAATTAATTTTATATTTGTTAATAATAAATTATATTTATAATATTAATTAAAATTTTTTCTTACATAAAATAACAATTTTATATAACAACTCTGGTTTACCATTTTGTATTTTGTAAATAAAAAATATTTTCATCAAATGTCAAAACAAAATACGCATGCTAGCCTACTAGGTACTTTAAAAATAAAAATGTCGGCGCTTTGCAGTTCGCGACGAGTGAATGCATAATGGATGCAAAATATTCGTTAATTATACCGAAGAATACACGAAACGTAACCGCAATAATTTTTGGATTTGTTATGAAATCAGTAAACTACGAAACCATGTAAACTTACGGTATGAAATCTAAATTTCAAAAATCCAAATTCACAAATTATTCAAAAGTCAAAAATGCAAACTCAAAAAATTAAAATTACAAACGTCAGCCAGCACCACTTTTGCAAAAAAAACGCAGTAAAATTGTGGTATTACCCTTAGGCCCCTATTCCACATCAATTAATCCATCAACTTATAGACCATTAATAGAGAATTAAATTGATGAACTTTTATACACTCTTGTTGAAAAGTTCAATTTCGTATCCATTTTTTTGATATTTTACAATCATATATTGGAGATATGTTCTGAATATACATATATAATTTGAGAACATATATGTAATTTTATCACATTGGAAATATAATTTCTGAACAAATTTTTTTGATTTCAAATTTAATTTTGAAATCTAAAATAAAACGTTGTTTTGTGTGTCTTTTTAAATATGTACGAGTATGAAATTTGAAATGTAGTTTTTGAACAAATTTTTATTTCATTGAGTTGTTGATATCTATAAATTTGAAAAGAAATTTTATATAAATTTAGAGAATTCAAATTTTTAACTTAAATAATTTGGCGCTACAAAAGATAAGTATTTAAATATTTGAATTAAAATTATTGTAATAATTATTCTATTATTCTAGTTATTCTATATAAATATTCTTATAGTTGTTGTTGTGGTTATTCTTTCGGCGTGAGCCCTTGGCAACAGGTGTCCTGTGCTAATTCCCATGTGTATTCTCAGATCGGTTCTATTTAGTTTTAGAATTTTCTGAGTCTTTTTGCTATTATATTCTCCCCAGAATTTCTTCGTATCTATTGAACCTGGGGATTGCCACAAACTTTCCTTAGCTTTGGCTTTTTCCCAGTAGCTTGTTGCTAACTTTACCGCAGAGTACGGCATACCTACATCTTCTATATCCACCAGCTGTCTGTTTAATACAGATTTTGCTGTCACATCTGCAATTTTGTTACCTGGGTAGCCCGAGTGCGCTGGTATCCACTGCAGCTTAACTGCGTCTGTTTCCCCTAGCGCATTTAGGGCTTTTCAGCACTCAATTGTTTTCCTCGATTTGTGCAAACCACCCTCCATAATTCTAACGATTGATTTGCAATCGGTGTGTATATTTATGATTTTACTCCGGATTCTTTTCCGAAGTAGTATTATTTTCACTATATTTGCAATTCGCATGTTCAATTCATCACATATGATACCTATGGCACAGTTACTGCCCTTTTTGGCAGCGTCTGTGTACTCATTTATTCCAATTTGGTTATGGGCACTGTTGTGGCTCGGGTGGACTGTTTCCCTCCCAAAGTTGCCGTCTAACCTGAGATCTCCCAAACTCATATCAGCAGCTTCCGGGCCTACCCGGAAGTTGTGTATGTTTACGCCCGCATTCTCTACTATTCGTAGAATTTCCTTATGACCGACCAAACCTGTGTCGTTATGCCAGTTACCTGTCATGAAGAGCCTCATGGCTGTATACATGGATCTTCGTTGGATATGAATTTCTATCGGTTCTAGATCCAGGATTGCTTCCAAGGACTTCGTCGAGGTTGTTCTTGTTGAACCAGTTATTCCAAGGCATCCCTGACGTTGTATTTGCATTAGGATGTTTCGGTACCTATTCTTTTTAGTGGCTGTCCACCAGACAAGTGAACCGTGTGTTATCATTGGTCGTATAACTCATGTATAAATCCAGTACATGATTCTTGGCGATAGGCCCCATGTTTTACCTACTGCACTTCTGCAGCCCCAGAGCGCTCTTATCGCTTTTTCCTTTTTCTCATTTAGGTGTTTACTCCACCTGAGCTTTTCATCCAAATGCACTCTTAGATATTTTACCCAGCTGGTAAATTCTAATTGTGTATTGTTTATTCGTGGTGCTTGTGGAAGACTTCTATTCCTTTTTCTGCTAAAGAGACATAATTCGGTTTTGCTTGGATTCATTTTAAGGCCATTAGACTCGGCCCAATCTATGGTTATGTCGATTGCCCTTTGCATTGTGTCTATTGTGTTGGCCGGCTCTTTTTCGGTAACCAATAGAACCACTTTGTCCGCGTAGCATAACACTCTATGGTTATTTGTCGATAGCTTTACTAAAAGCTCATCCACTACTATAAGCCATAGTAGTGGAGATAGGATACCTCCTTGCGGTGTGCCTCTTAAGATTGTTCTTCTCTTTACGGCCGTACCAAAGTTAGAAATTGCTATTCTATTTCTCAGCATGGATTTAGTTCACCTGAGCAGAAAGTCTTCAATATTTCTACTTTCCATACTTTCTAGTACTTGTACTTTAATTGTGATTTTAGATAAAGGCAAAGTGGTAGAGGTGAATTTGTTTAATTGAACAAAGATTTAATCAAACAGTACTTTTGATATTACAATTTTAGATGGGAAAACATGAAGAATTAATGTCTAAAGGAGGCTTATACTATAACTTAGTCAGACAACAGGAAAAGAAAGAAAAAACTGAAATAAAAACTGCTCCAAATAGTGAAAAATCAGACACGGGAGAAAGTTTTAGAGAAAATCGACAAGGATAAAATTTTAAATAAAGCTTTAATAAAAAATTTAGGAAAAATCGATCAAAATAAAGTTTAAAAGTGTTATTATTATTCTAATTATAAAATATTGAACCTGATTTATTTTTGATTCATATAAATAAAAAATCAACTTTTTTAAAAAAAATATAAGCAATAGTATGTTATATCATTTTTATTACTAGTAAATTCAGTCTTATTAAAATCATTTTTCATTCAAATTAAACATTTTTCTTTAAAGTTACTTACATTTTATGTTTTTCAATAATTTTTCGTTAAGGGTTAAAGGCATCATGTAGAATTTCAAATAATTCCGCTATCACTTAGTTAAATTAACGGAAAGGGACAATAGCATAGGACTATAATACATTTTAATTTCAAAGCATGTTACTCCATTTATTTTTATTCGGCCTTGTGTTGGTGAAACGGCTTCTAACTTAGAAATATTTGACATTTCCGTTGTTTAAGACAGGATTTACACTTGTTACAATTGTTCGTCTTGGTTCAAATATTTAAAATACATATTATTTTATTAATCGAAACCAAAGAAAATAATACAACTAAATGTGCAGTGTAATAGAAAATTCCCTAATATGGGTATTGGGTAGGTATGAATAACGAACAAAACGTACAATTTTATTTCGTGACCTATCATACTAGACATTAAACTCTAATAGCCTAATAAACTGTTACATCCATCACTGCAAATTGATAATCCGACAAAATCCGTATTTGCAAAAATCAAATGAGACAAAAACTCTAATTACTTAAAAATCGTAATCCCCAAAATCCCAACTCCGAAAATACAAACTTCAAAAAACCAAAATTAAGGGCAAGTTCACATGGGATGCATGCATATCATATTCTGACATGTCCTCCCTTTCGCGACGCTCATTTGAAAAATTTTTTGCATCCTCTATAAGAAGCATACAAGATGCAAATTTGTTTTAACATCAAATACAGAGGTAAAATCAAACGTTAAATATTTTGAAGATGGATATAATAGAAAGGAAAGAATTGCAATGGTTGCTATTGGTTTGCAATTATATTTAAATTTAAATAAATAAGTATAAGTTAATAAATTATATTTAGTTTATATTAATTAAATTTTTTTTTACATAAAATAACAATTTTCTTACTCTAAGGGTAAGCTTACATGGGATGCATTAATTCATTTTGTTATAATTTTTATATTTGTTATTTATTGTATTATAACATTATAATTATTATTATATTATAATTTTATATTTGTTAATAATAAATTATATTTATAATATTAATTAAAATTTTTTCTTACATAAAATAACAATTTTATATAACAACTCTGGTTTACCATTTTGTATTTTGTAAATAAAAAATATTTTCATCAAATGTCAAAACAAAATACGCATGCTAGCCTACTAGGTACTTTAAAAATAAAAATGTCGACACTTTGCAGTTCGCGACGAGTGAATGCATAATGGATGCAAAATATTCGTTAATTATACCGAAGAATACATGAAACGTAACCGCAATAATTTTTGGATTTGTTATGAAATCTGTAAACTATGAAACCATGTAAACTTACGGTATAAAATCTAAATTTCAAAAATCCAAATTCACAAATTATTCAAAAGTCAAAAATTCAAACTCAAAAAATTAAAATTACAAACGTCAGCCAACTCCACTTTTGCAAAAAAAAACGCAGTAAAATTGTGGTAGTACCCTTAGACCCCTATTCCACATCAATTAATCCATCAACTTATAGACCATTAATAGAGAATTAAATTGATGAACTTTTATACACTCTTGTTGAAAAGTTCAATTTCGTATCCATTTTTTTGATATTTTACAATCATATATTGGAGATATGTTCTGAATATACATATATAATTTGAGAACATATATGTAATTTTATCACATTGGAAATATAATTTCTGAACAAATTTTTTTGATTTCAAATTTAATTTTGAAATCTAAAATAAAACGTTGATTTGTGTGTCTTTTTAAATATGTACGAGTATGAAATTTGAAATGTAGTTTTTGAACAAATTTTTATTTCATTGAGTTGTTGATATCTATAAATTTGAAAAGAAATTTTATATAAATTTAGAGAATTCAAATTTTTAACTTAAATAATTTGGCGCTACAAAAGATAAGTATTTAAATATTTGAATTAAAATTATTGTAATAATTATTCTATTATTCTAGTTATTCTATATAAATATTCTTATAGTTGTTGTTGTGGTTATTCTTTCGGCGTGAGCCCTTGGCAACAGGTGTCCTGTGCTAATTCCCATGTGTATTCTCAGATCGGTTCTATTTAGTTTTAGAATTTTCTGAGTCTTTTTGCTATTATATTCTCCCCAGAATTTCTTCGTATCTATTGAACCTGGGGATTGCCACAAACTTTCCTTAGCTTTGGCTTTTGCCCAGTAGCTTGTTGCTAACTTTACCGCAGAGTACGGCATACCTACATCTTCTATATCCACCAGCTGTCTGTTTAATACAGATTTTGCTGTCACATCTGCAATTTTGTTACCTGGGTAGCCCGAGTGCGCTGGTATCCACTGCAGCTTAACTGCGTCTGTTTCCCCTAGCGCATTTAGGGCTTTTCAGCACTCAATTGTTTTCCTCGATTTGTGCAAACCACCCTCCATAATTCTAACGATTGATTTGCAATCGGTGTGTATATTTATGATTTTACTCCGGATTCTTTTCCGAAGTAGTATTATTTTCACTATATTTGCAATTCGCATGTTCAATTCATCACATATGATACCTATGGCACAGTTACTGCCCTTTTTGGCAGCGTCTGTGTACACATTTATTCCAATTTGGTTATGGGCACTGTTGTGGCTCGGGTGGACTGTTTCCCTCCCAAAGTTGCCGTCTAACCTGAGATCTCCCAAACTCATATCAGCAGCTTCCGGGCCTACCCGGAAGTTGTGTATGTTTACGCCCGCATTCTCTACTATTCGTAGAATTTCCTTATGACCGACCAAACCTGTGTCGTTATGCCAGTTACCTGTCATGAAGAGCCTCATGGCTGTATACATGGATCTTCGTTGGATATGAATTTCTATCGGTTCTAGATCCAAGATTGCTTCCAAGGACTTCGTCGAGGTTGTTCTTGTTGAATCAGTTATACCAAGGCATCCCTGACGTTGTATTTGCTTTAGGATGTTTCGGTACCTATTCTTTTTAGTGGTTGTCCACCAGACAAGTGAACCGTGTGTTATCATTGGTCGTATAACTCATCTGTAAATCCAGTACATGATTCTTGGCGATAGGCCCCATGTTTTACCTACTGCACTTCTGCAGCCCCAGAGCGCTCTTATCGCTTTTTCCTTTTTCTCATTTAGGTGTTTACTCCACCTGAGCTTTTCATCGAAATACACTCTTAGATATTTTACACAGTTGGTAAATTCTAATTGTGTATTGTTTATTCGTGGTGCTTGTGGAAGACTTCTATTCCTTTTTCTGCTAAAGAGACATAATTCGGTTTTGCTTGGATTCATTTTAAGGCCATTAGACTCGGCCCAATCTATGGTTATGTCGATTGCCCTTTGCATTGTGTCTATTGTGTTGGCCGGCTCTTTTTCGGTAACCAATAGAACCAGTTCGTCCGCGTAGCATAACACTAGCATAAAACCTTCTTCTATCGTGTGGATAACCTCGTGTAGAGCGCCACTGATTTCCTCGTAATATATGCATGTTGATAACAATATAACCTCGGATTTAACTGGTTTCTTATCTCTAGTTCTATTATCCTTTCTAATCCTTTAAGAGGAATGAAGTCAGGCTTATCGGTCTGTAAGCGTTTGCCTTCCTATAGCATGTCTTGTTCGGTTTCGGGAGAAAAAACACTTTGGACTCCCTCCATATTTTCGGCGTGTAGCCTAATCTAAGACAGGCTTTGTAAATAGCCTTTAGTCTTGGTCTTAGGATACTAAGTCCTTCTTGGTTTGTCTTAGTCTTAGGATACTAGTTGTTTCGGAAAGACGTTATCGGGCCCTGGAGATTTAAATGGTTCAAAGGAATTAAGAGCCCAGGATAACTTCTTATCCGTGACCATTTGATCGACTCTAGCCGTCATCTCGTCTGTTCTTGCTATACTTTGTTTTAAATCACCCCTTTCGCTTGGCCTTACAAGCGTATCGCTGTCGGGAAAGTTTTTAGACAATAATATTTCAAGTGATTCGTTCATGCTTATTGATATGCTTCCGTCTTCTCTCTCTAGTAGCTCTTGTTGCGTATGCCCCGTTGGAGAGGATCTTCCTCAATTTTGAGGCATCACTAACTTTTTCTATTTGCTCTGTAAATTCCCTCCAGAGCTTCCTTTTGTCGGATCTGCACTCTTTGAGTGCTTTTCTATAATCCGCCCAATGCGCATCTGTTTGGGTGTTCATTGCTTTATTGAAAAGTTTCCTAACTTTTTTCCTGACTTCCATCAGGTTTTTGTTCATTCACCTTTGCTTATATCTTTTAGATATGCATATCAGTGGACATGAGCTTTCATATGATTCGCTTATTGCCGTTGTTACAAACTCGGTTTCTTTGTCCAGTTCGTTTGTACAGTTTATTGGATACAGTCTCGAGTTTAATTTTTCTCTAAGACACGATCTAAATTGATTCCAATCCGTTCTTTTAGGATTCCTAAAGGGACAGTTTTCTGTGTGGCCTAAATCTAGGTCAAACTTAATATGGCGATGATCTGAGAATGAGACCTCCTCCGATACATGTTAATTCTTAATTATATTGCCTATACTATTACTGGCTAAACTTATATCTATAACTTTTCTGCGGGTTCTGTTTATAAAAGTTGGAACATTACCTTTATTTAGAATCAGCAGGTTCGTTGAACATATATATTCTAAAAGTGATTTACCTCTGTTGTTGACGTTGGTGCTGCCCCAAACTGTGTTGTGTGAGTTAGCATCATAGTCCACAATCAGGTGTATATCGTTAAGTACTGAATAACTTACCAGATCCTTAAGCCCTTTCGTCGGCGGTATAAAATCATCAAAATTTGTATTATGTGCTTTATATACACCAAACATATTGAAATTCTCTTTCAATAATTTTACTATTAATATATTCGAGTTTTGAAATTCTTTTTTTAAAATCAGAGTACTACTAATATTTTGCCTGATGTAGATACCTACTCCACCATAAGGCTTTGAACGATTAGAGAAATAAACTGTATAACCAACCGGCTAAATTAAAAAATATATTTTCTGATTCTATTAACCATGTTTCTGTTAGAACAATAACGTGAATATCCAATTCGAAAGATTTAATAAGAACCTCTAAATCCTCTAATTTATTTCTTAAACTTCGAATATTTAAATATAATATTTTAAAATTTTTATTATAATTAGATTTGATAACAAGGTTGTCTAGCTCTGTATAGTAATTTATGTTTAAATTCTCTAAAACGGCAACATCATCATATGTATCCATACTTATTACATTTTAATAAATTACTAAATGACGTTCGTATAAGATTACAATATTCTAGAAAGAGATGAATATATGTACACATATTTTTGATTACTTTGTTTATCGTATGAAATGAGTTATTAGGTGTTTTTGTGATACTAGTATTTATAATTGTATCGTGGATAACATAATAATAAATTAAATAAAGTATAATTATTTGTTTCACAATTTTAAAATAATAAATTGTTTTTTTAAATTCAAATTAATATAGCATACGATAAATAATAATTTTCTGTAATTAAATCTAAATAAAATTAATATTGAATTAAATATAATAATTGTAAAAATAAAATTTAAAAAGTTTATATTAATATAATTTTTAAAATTATTTATAAGGTTTATGTGCATTTTTAACTTTTGAAATAATTTAGAATATTTTAAGCTTTTTTTAATATTATAAAAATGAATTAGAATAATAAAGTAAAAAAAAAAAATACAAAAGTGGGGCCTCGGTGGCCTAGTGGGTAAGAGCGTGTACAATACGCTCTAAACACCGAGGGAGTGTGGGTTCGAATCCCACACACGTCGTAAGAGTTATTCCCCCTACGGCAGGTACACCGATGCTAAGATGATGGTCACTTTGCTTCCTTTTACCTCCCATTCCGTTAATATGGTGGTCGTATCCTTACTATTGAGGTGTGAAATGGAAATAGCTTTTAGTACATTTCTAATTACAATGCAAGTTCTAGGCCTACCATTGTCGCAGCAATAGAAACGGTAACTCGGTAAATAGTTAATATTCAAATTTTTGAATAAAGCATGGATAAAGAATGGATTCCGTTGTTTGGAATATTTTGTTATCTATAATAAATCAACAATATATTAGTATATATTCTACATATTATATGCAAGACAGAATTTGTTTAAAGAAATAAAAAAATTTCCAAAAACAAATAATAGAATTTGTAAAAAAAAATAAAAATAAAATGTACATTAAATGTAAAAGAAGAATAAATTTGCAGAATTTAACTTTTGAATTTATATTATTTCTATTATTCATCTTTATTTTATTTTTCCCTACAATATCTTTCTCTTTATTTCAAATTAGCTAAACACTTTATTTTTGAAATATCAACTGAATTTATTTTTCAAATGACATTTACAAAATTTTCTAAACTCTGAACATTCCCAAAAACTTTAAAAAAAAGATGCCATTTTTCTCAATCAGTTGGTTTTGACACTAGATTGATGAAAAAATGGATGAGAACTGGATGAGTGCTGGATGCATGCATTAATATATAGTAATAATAGATAGCCTACTTAAAATTTTTAGATACCAGCGCCGCCATCGCTGGAAGTGCTAAGAGAAGTGCTCCTAGTTTCAATAAACTACTACATCTAAAAGATCAATAAATGTCGCTACACAGTTTCATTTTAAAATCACTAGATGTCGCCCATATTTTTATACCTATATTTCTTTCCTATTTTATTTTTCGAATTTATGAATAAAAAAAAGAAATTATTTTGTAATAACAAATTTTATTTCAATCCTAAAAATTAACAATCATGATTTTCACCTTCACAATACATATAATAAAGTGCAAACAGCTTCAGCTGATTTATCTTAGCAGCCTTCAAGTATTTTGTACAGTCCTTCTGTAAACATGTACATATCTGGTGTTTTATGTTACGTCAGCTTGTCTTGGAATTATGAAGTTATTAAAAAAATTTGCATTGGATTGAATTTGTGGTGTTTAATTTTATCAGTATATATGAAATCAATAGTAATTTACTTAGTCATAGTATACAAATCGCCCAATCCGGCATACACTTTAATTTTATGATAGTTTTAGTAGAATAATTGATGAATTGACCGAATTAAACTATGATGTGTTAATTGTTGGTGATTTTAATATTGATTGGTTGAATAATTCTTCCAAGAAATTAAAAATGTTAGAAATAATAAGTGATGCAGGATTCAAACAAATGCTAAATCAACTAACTAGAATTACCATGAATAGCAGTACATTAATAGATTTTAAAATTACAAACAATTCCAACAAAATCACAGCAAAAATTGATAATTCGTTAAGAGTACTTGATCACGAAAGTATTATTGTCGAAATTGAAGTACTCCATAGCTTAAATGATGAAGTTAAAAGTTCAAAATTTTTAAAATATAATAAAATTACATTTAGAAATAGTATTATTAAAAGTCCACTAACTATGCGACATTTTGGATCATGCGATAAAAAAGCGAGCACATTTAGTGGAAGTTTGACAAAGATAGCAAGCAAATTTATTATAACGAAGCATATAAATAACAGCAATAATATGTGGTTCTCAAATGAATTAAGGGATATGAAGCATAATAAAATAGTTCAATACCGAAAAGCTACATGGTCAAATACTGAGCTAGATTGGGAAAGGTATAGACAACTAAGAAATAATTAAACATAAAAGCTTGAAAATGAAAAAAAGTAAATATTTAATTAATAAAGTCAAGAATGCTAATAATCAAAAATCAATGTGGAAAATAATAAAATCGTATGTTTTAAAGACTAACAATTTAAAATTGCTTGGATTAAAATTGGTCGCAAAAATCCTCAATCCACACCCTCCTCGTGGGTGCCGACCGGAAATAATCACCAGCTAGGTGATTAGGTACTAAGGGAAAGGTAAATTGGGTCTGTCTTTATGTATCTTATTACTGACACCTCGGTTATTACCGGAACCATTGCATTGGGGTAAACCTGGGCCGGATTCAAGGTGTTATACGACCAGTGCCGATGATCAGCCTGGTTGGGGGTCCAGTCTTAAAAATAGCCCAGTCGCGAACGGAGTATTCGGAGTACCGACCCTCTGACCCTCGACCTTCTGAATCCGCGACCCTCTGGAGTACCGACCCTCTGACCCGCGACCCTCTGAATTAATTAGCCTTAACCTATGTGTACGAATCTCTGAATAGGGCAGACCTTCTTTTTCTTCGTACTCGTGGGTTCAAATTATGTAACAAAATTTAAAAGATTCGAAAAAATAGTTAGCCTGCACTTCCCAATAGTCGACAAGTAAAGCGACCAAACCGGGCACTAGCAGTGCTAAGGAAAGTCGCGAACAATCAAAGACGGTACACAAAGCGCGCCCGTCGAAATAAGCCTTCATCGATAAACGGTCGGCCTATAAAATAATTGAGAGGTTAAGCTCTTTCAATATTGGTCAGTTATTTGAGGTGCAAAACAATTCCTTAGCCTGGGTCAAAACGGTAGTAGGCCAGATCAAGCCCCAAGAAGGACAAATCCCAGGTTCACCGAAGGGCCTTATGTCCAAGAGACAGAGGTCACAAGATGAGCCGCAGGGTAGTTCCAAAAAGGCTAGGTTGTAGGGAGCAACCAGGTAACCAAGCCGCTCAATGAAATTGCCAAGCACAGTTTAATTTGATGAGGGGTTAGAGGATGGGGGTATTTCTCCCAGTAACTGGAACTGGAGATTAAGAATGGCTCAGATAATGAAGCTACTTCAAATTAATCTCTATCACTCCAAAGCGGCTTCCGCCGCACTTGAAATTCGCCTCAGGAGAACGGGCGAGGATATTATCTTGATCCAAGAGCCATGGGTGGCAAAAAAACGACTCAAGATACCAGATTACACGTTGTTTTTATAGTTCTTTTATGTATAATTACAGTGATGCTGCTCTGGTCGCGGCCTAAAGCTAAAAAACTCAAGGCTCTGGGTTGTTGCGGCGTATCTTCCTCACGACTCGCAGGATTCACTTCCTTCATCCAATCTTGCAGAATCAAAAACTTCGACGCCAATTTTCACCATGATATCTGAGGTAGTTCGGATACCAACGAAAGAGGTGAGTCACTTTTTGATTACATTTTAAGTACTAACCTTCTTATCTGACAGGGAAACTACCTTTGTTACTAGTAATAAGCAAGAGGTCCTAGGTATAACTTTAGTCGGACTTCATGTATTCTAAAATAAACTCATGGAAAGTTTCTGATGAGCATTCCTTTTCAGATCACAGATACTTTAAGTTCAATCTGGTCGAAAGTCCTCCAATAAAGTCAGTCTATCAGAATCCTAAGGGAACTGACTGGAACAAATATAGGGAGCACTAAAAGTCAACGCTTCCCTCTTTAACACTATTCCCTCAATTCCTAAAAATATCCAGGATCTAAATAGCCTATTAAACATTTTTACTAAGGTCTGCGATAAGTCCTTAGAGCATTCGTGTCCCATCAGTAAGCCTAGGGGAAAACCTGAACCACTTTGGTGGAATGATGAAATCCAAGCTCTAAGAAAAGATAGTAGGAGGGCTTTTAATAATGTCAAAAACCGAATGAGGTACAGGACTGGAGCTCTTATAAAACGGCTCTTAGTCAGTACAAAAAAGCACTTAAAAAGGTGAAAAGAGACACCTAGAGACTATTCTGCGGAGGTATAGAAAACGTGTCCGAGGCATCTATACTTAGGAAAATCCTATCGACAAACCCCATGGTCCCCAGTGTTCTTAAAAAAGAGGATGGCAGCTGGGCTACCACAAGCGAGGAGTCGTTGGAATTGCTTTTAAAAACCCATTTTCCTGGGTGCATAAATAATAGCTCAGAAGTGGCTTGTCTTCTGAATCTTCCACCTACTATCTCAGAGGTGGTGGTTACAGGAGACAACTACAATGGGCTATAGATAGTTTCAAACCATTCAAGTCAAGCGGATCGGATGGTATTATACCCGCTGAGATCCAGCAAACTTCATCTACTACCCTGGCTTGTCTAAAAAGCATTTTCTATGGTGTCTTATTTTAGGGCTTATCCCGGATAAATGGAAACAGGTCAGATTAGTCGTCATACCCAAGGCCAGCAAAAGTAGTCACGTCTATGCGAAGGACTTTCAGCCTATAAGTCTGTCATCCTTCCTTCTAAAAACCTTAGAAAGATTGATCGATATCCATATCCGCTGCAACTTAGATAAAAATCTGTTGTCAACCTCTCAACATGCTTACTGTAAAGGGAAGTCAGTGGATACTGCACTTCACACTTTGACTAGTGCGATTGAAAGATCTTTAAATTGCAAAGAGTATACTTTTGCAGTATTTATAGACATTGAGAGAGCGTTTAATAATGTCAATCAGGCAGCAATTGTAGACGCACTCATAAGCCTAGGAGTAGAACCGGAGCTAAGAGCACTGATAGCTAATATACTAAATAACAAGGCCATTAGTACCAACTTAGGCAACACTTCTGGAAAAAGGTTTGTGAAGAGAGGGACTCCGCAAGGAGAGGTGCTATCTCCCCTTCTTTGGAATATGGTGGTAAATAAACTGATTAAAATCCTGGAAGAGGCGAGCTGCACAACAATTCGCTATGCGGATGATGTTGCTGTCATTGTCAGTGGCAAGTTCTCAAACAGTCTCAGGGACGTTTTGCAACTTGCACTAAACAAAATCACAACATGGGCTACAGACTGTGAACTGTCAGTAAATCCGCAGAAAACCGAACTGGTCCTTTTCACAAGTAAATATAAAATTTCTAAAATAAAGCCGCCTTCGTTAAATGGCTCCATTCTTGCCTTTAGCGAAACGGCGAAATTTCTGGGTCTAACTCTAGACAGGAAGTTAAGCTGGAAGGCTAACATCTCAGAAAGAGTAAAGAAGGCCTCAATAGCATTCTATTCGTGCAAAAAAGCAATTGGTAGGAAATGAGGGTGTTATGTACGGAGTCATAGTATGGTGGAAGGCAATCGATGAAGAGGTCAACCGCAAGGCAATCGCTAGGATTCAAAGAACTGCCACACTATGTATTAGTGGTTCTTTAATAACAACCCATTCTGAGGCATTAGACATCATGCTTAATCTGATGCCTGTAGAATATTATAGCATATTTGCAGCCGCAAACACAGCTGTGAGATTAAAAGCTACATCCCAGTGAATCATTTCACGAGAAGGTCACTCGGATATCATAAACCAATTCAAGTCCACTCCCACCTTGGTGCCGAGCATACCAAGCCGTGAGAGTTGGAACTCGAACACAGTGATAACATTCGAAGGAATACAATTCTACACGGATGGCTCAAAAATGAACAACAGTGTAGGATGAGTGGTCTTCTCAGATAATCTGAATATCAGTCATAATTTCCGATAACCAGACCATTGCTCTTCCAAGCGGAAATTATGGCAATTCAAGAAGCCTTGATTCTACTGATTCTACTGTTTTGACTGTAAAGCAAGTATGTATTTTGTCAGACAGTCAGGCTGCGTTAAAATCTCTTCTTCTTAACGAGATGGCCAGGCAGTTTAGCATTCAGCTTTGCTGGGTACCAGGTCATCGAGGTATTCCGGGAAATGAAAAAGCTTATGAACTCGAAAGAATTGGTACAACCTTTCAAGTCCTGCCGGATAGGGCAAGACTAGAGGTACCTCTATCCACAAGCAAAACGTTATTTCGAAAGGAAAGGATATGGTAAATTACAAATGGTCTAACTTGACCTCGTGCAATATCACAAGATTGATATGGCCCAAAACCGATTTAAGACGATCCAATGATCTGCTTTCTCTCAAAAGGGCAGACATTGGAATAACAATGAGTATAATCACCGGTCACTGTCTAATAGGGAAGCATGCCAAAAAACTCGGCATATCCGCAAACGACTATTGTAGAACCTGCAAATATGAAGAAGAGGAAGAAACTACTCTCCATCTCCTTTGCACATGCCCGGCCTTGTTGTCAAGAAGGAATATCCATTTGAGGCAATATCTCTTCAACAACCTTAGCGATCTGGCAGGTAAAAATGTGAAGAGTATTAGTCGCTTTCTAGAAAGTTCAAATTGGTTTTAACGAGTGGACCAAAGATGGTCTAAGTGTGCCCTTTTGGCAGCCACCTTAACCTAACCTAAAGACTAACAGTTTTAGAGAGGTAAATGAAATTGAATTTAATAATAGGAAATATGTCGATAAGGTACATTATTAAAAGCATTATTAAAAATACATTATTAAAAGCGTGAATAATGAAAGAGATGTAAATTTTATAAATAAGAGAATAATTTTAGATAATTTTGATATTATTGGAGAAATTTATTAGATATAATTAATGACTTACTAGCTACAGGTAAATTTCCTGGAAATTGGAAGGAAACGATAGTAATCCCAAAAGAAAAGGTTAAAAATACTAAAAAAAGTAGTGAATTTGGTCCGATAAATATGATCCCACGCGAGGCAAACATTTTAGAGAAAATAGTAAATATACAACTGGAAGAATTTTTAGATAAACATCAACTAATCTCTGAAAATCAGTCAAGTTTTTGCAAAAATCGCAGTTGTGAAACATTATTAAACCTTGTAGTCAGCAATTGGAAAGTCTCCATACATAACAAAAAAATTGTAATCGCTGTTTTTGTTGATCTCAAACTCTAAATTTAATAATCATTTATCTGAATCTAAAAAGGTTTCCACAGGTGTTCCACAAGGAACAATTTTAGTAGTCTTATTATTTATTTATATTATTATTTGTTTATATTATTTATTAACGACATAGAAAAATGGTTGAATTTAGGAAAATAATACTTTTTGCGGACGACGCTTTAATTTATATAGAGGATCAAAATGTTAATCATTGTCTCAATAAGATAAACACAGATTTAAGTAACATCAATAGTTGGTTTAAAGAAAATAAACTGAGCCTACATATTCAGAAAACTAAGGCAATGGTGTTTAATGGTGTCTTAAATAACACTATTTCAATCGAATTGGTTCAAATCAATTTTGGAAACTGTCGATGAAATAAAATATTTATGTCTAATTATTGACAGAAAGTTAAATTTTACTAAACATATTGATTTCATATGCAAAAAATCATCATTAGAAACAAACTTTCTTTATGCAGTGTAATAAATATTTTTAACACGATGGTTTAGCCACATTTCGAGTATTGCTCAACTGTTATTGCTTTCTCATCCAATTTAATGTTAGAAAGGCTACAAAAGCTCCAAAATCGCGAAATGCGTATAATTACATCGATTAACTACATTTTCACAACTCTGAAGTGGTTTAATATACGAGAACGTTTCAAGTTGAATGTATTAATTTTTGTATTTAAAATGAAGCATAATATCTTGCCAAACTATCTTTGTTCTAAACTATTGTACGTTCAAGATATGCAGAATCACTACATCAGGAATATTTTTAATATTGATTGGATTTTTTCCGCAATGAGAAAGCAAAGAAAACAATTTTGTACGAAGGGTTGAAAGTATTTAACGAGCTTCCCAACGACATTAAAAATGAAAATAATTAAAAACAATTAAGTACATTAAAGAAAGTTAAAGTAAATTAAAATCTTTTAAATTAATAATTTTTGTATATATTTAGTTCTATTTTTATTTTGTATATATTACAATTACTTTTTCTAATTTGGTACATATTATTTTAAAATTTTCATGTTAGCAACAACCCACGCTTTTATATGCACAGTATGATGGCACAGTAAAAAGTCAGAGAGTTCCAGTACGGAATACATAAATATTATTTATTGCATTAAAAAAAACGTATTAAAATATTTTGAATTCATAAATTCATATTTATATATGTATTATTAATTCTTATGTATAAATTTATTATAAAATAAACTCAAAAATGTATTATTATAATATAAGGGCATTTACATATTAGCTCTTAACTGAAACTCATAAAGTTTACATTTAATATAAGACCTGTTATTTTAAAAATGTTTCAATTCTAAAACTCTCAAATGTGCACCCCCATACGTAGCAAAAATTTATCTATTATTCAGTAAATACAGTAATACATACAGGTATGTACTTATTCTTTAACATTTTTAAAATTCACACTCGATTCATTCAAAAAGAAATCGATTTTACGATACTTACTAAATTGTAAAGTAACATTTTTCAACATCTTTGATATTTTAAATTCCAAATCTTTCAAATTAGAGAAGGTATTGAACAATTAAAAAAAAAGTTCACCACTGGACTGGCCCTGATCACAATACAATAACAACATACATAAGCAAAATCCTATAAACCAAAAAGAAATAATCATTTAATTTTAATTTAAGGAACAAAATTTTTTTACTGTCTCTTAAATTTTCATATTGTTATTGTTAATATTGCTATATCTCACGACATGTCTGTTATCTGGTTGTACTCTGTAAGTCAGTACTTGGTTAGTACTGGCACAGTACAGTTCTTTCTATGGCAAAATAATATACATAGATAATACGAACAATAAATAATACGTACCACAAATCATACTAATGGGCCTTGGCCATAAGTACATAACTGCATAAAATAATACATACATTGAAATTTGGATTTTTTAAAAGAGAAAATTACATATTTTAATTTTTTTAAATATATATTAATAACATTTCATTCTCTTAAATTTTTCTTAACATAAAATATTAATTAGTTTAGTACTAAAATTGTAAGTTCTAAATTCTACTATCATATTATCAGATATTATTGATATTATTTCTGTAGGTACGCTAAAATATTTATTGTAGTTTTTACAAAATACATATTATGTATGTACGTACATATATGTATTATCCTACTACAGCTAACACAATTATTTTTTTGTAACTAAAAAATTTCTATTTATTAATTTGAACGTAAATAAATATGCATGCATATATAAACAAACATATATACATTCACATTTAATAAAAATGTTTCAAATTTATTGTTGTTGGTTTAAGCATGAAATTTAAGAAAGCACATAATTACATAATATGTATAAATGTATATTATGAGATGACGTTATGTAATCATATGTTATGTTACATACATCCGACGATTCGAGGTGGTAAAGGAGTAGAAAATTTTTTTTTTTTATTCTTATTATACATGCATACATAGTCATATATATGCATATGTAAATCAAAATATGTATAATCCACTTTTTTGAAAAATATTATTTTTCCGATTTTGATTTTTTAAAATATTTTTGATAAAACTTGTATACCCAATCGCCCCTGAGTAAATGTTTTATGTTTAAATAAAATCACATCCCTACTTATATGCATTTGGTAGTTTAAAAATATAGACACTGTTTATTTCTATAGGTACAAAAAATTAAATTCGTAAATCGTAATTTTGGTTTAAAACACTCCCCAAAAATTGTATGTGACTAAATTTACAAAATATAAAACATACCAACATATACATATGTATGTATTATATAAAGAGCTTCTGAAACTTCTCATTTACTTATTATAAAAATAAAATATAAAATTCCAATAAAAAAAACAAAAATTGGAATCATTGAAATTGAATCTATGTACCTAATAATATACTACTTATATACATATATATATTATAGGTATCTGACAATTAAACTAAATTTAACTATTATAATTTTATTTATTTATTATATAATTAACTATATACATAATTTTCTATTATAATTTTATTCTAACTATTATTAATTTAGATTATTATAATAACAATATCATTTCTAACTTAAAATTCTTTTTATCAGTGTACAAAAAAAAAAATTCCAACATAATTCAGAATCAATAAAAAAAAAAAAAATAAGCAAATCCAGAGTAAATTAATTATTGCTTAAATATGCCAAAAATAAAAGTAAATAAAGGAAATATTCCAAAAGTATGTGCAGTGTGCAAAGATGGAATTCTAGAAGAATCTAACGGAACCCAATGCAATGGAGGAGTATCTCGTAAGTTCTTCCATATTATATGTGCAAATGTCACAGATGAACAATCTAAAGGCTGTTAGAAGTGAGAAAGCAAGCTGGTCATGCCAAGAATGTTCTACAGAAAATGACAAGTCTTATGTGGTAATAGACGACGAAGAGGAAAGTTTTGATCATAACATAAGAAATATTGAAGAGTTATCCAAATTCGATCCAAGCAATTGTGATATAAAGAAAATGGCTGTGTTTCTCAAGATACTAGGGGCTGTAATAATTGATATAACAACATCGCAGGTGCATATGGGTAGCGCAAAACATAATAGCGCAAAACCAAGATTTGTTAAAAGAAAATGAAGAATTAAAAAAGCGTCTTGCTTGTACAGAGGAAAGAACAAATAATTTGGAGTTTAGATTGAATAAACTTGAATATGACATTGATGATTCTAACAAGCAACACAACAAAAATAATATTGTATTAGCTGGTTTACCTGCTGAAGTTGAGAATCCCTTAAATGTAATGCTCGATATATCAAAAAAAATTGGTGCAAATATTTCTGAGGCAGATTTTTCAAGAATCAGTATTATTCGTCAAAAAAAAACAGAACAAAACTTTACACCTAACCTGTTATATCTGGTTGAGTTGTCCTCACAAAAAGCAAAAAACGAGTTGATGGAAAAAAAGAAATTACAAGCACTTATTCACATCGAAAATAAAATTAGCTACATCAAAGAATAATGAACTATTTTTTCGTCATTGCTTATCACCACTTCAAATTAAGTTATATCGTGAAGCAAAAAAAATTAAACTGGCAAAATCACTGCAGTATTTATGGGTCAAAGATGGACAAATCTTCCTTCGCCAAAGTGAGAATAGCAAGGTACATATATAAAATTCTTTCATTCACTGATATTCACTATGTCAAAAAGGCACTTAAAATTCAAGATTAATTTTTTTATTACTTTAAATTTTATTTGGTACTTGTATTATAGCTTGATATATTTTTTAGTTTTAAAAACATTAAAATTACACATAATCTTAAAAAATAACTTTTCGATCGATTTCTTATGTAAATTTCCTGAAAAGCCTTTACCCAATCACGAATTATTTTTAGTTAAGTTGAACAATATATCTTTTTTCTTATGCTATTTTTGTATTTTTTTTTTTTTAAATGCATTTCTCTGCCACATAAATGTGGACAGGAAATTAAACAGCCTTTCCTGTTCAGGCGTGGCTGTAAGTGTCGTAAGGGGGAATAACTCTTACGACGTGTGTGGGATTCGAACCCACACTCCCTCGGTGTTTAGAGCGTATTATATACGCTCTTACCCACTAGGCCACCGAGGCCCCACTTTTGTATTTTTTATTTTTACTTTATTATTCTAATTCATTTTTATAATATCAAAAAAAGCTTAAAATATTCTAAATTATTTCAAAAGTTAAAAATGCACATAAACCTTATAAATAATTTTAAAAATTATATTAATATAAACTTTTCGTTAAAATAAATTTATCAGTTCAGCTTTTAAAACATTCAATTTCTCATGAACTAAACAAAGTATCATCAATTAGTACAACTATATCCACACCAATAACTGCTTTCAAAGCAGATGGTTATTTACTTGGAGATAAAGCTGATTTTGATCCTCAATATGTATCTATAGATGAAGCCATTGAAGCTTTTAGACAAGAACTGATATTAAAAGAACGTAATATAGGTGGAATAATAAATAGCGATTATGTGTTCTACAGACATTTTAAAGTAGAATATGCGGTTGATAAAAAAATTCATATCCGATGTGCATATGATAGTAATTTCAAACAAAAATTTGTCAAAATTCAATGCTTCGAATACATTTAATTTTAGCAGATAGAATATCAGGTACTGGACAGGTAGAATCAGTTCCACTTTTGGATACAGATTATAAATCTGAATACACAGTTCTAGATTTGCGATCAATAAAACAAAAGTCAATATATCAAATGGAAATTTCATAATTTTTACAAATAAAATAAAATAATATATTACGTAATTGGAAATTAATAAAAAAAATAAAAATTTTCTTTTTTTATTATACATCATTTTTATTTATCCATGAATTATGATTAGTAGAAAATCCTAACCACTTAACAAAAATTTTATCACCTTTAGTTTTAAAAATTTTTTCAATCAAGTATATGTACATGTTTTTGATTAGCTTTTAATAGTTCATATTCATAGAAGCCTCCTTGTATTGTTTGACCTTGATAATCTTCTAATAAATATGTTACAGGGTTGGTAATCTGAACTTTCTTGATTTTAAATATTTCATTTGTCCAATTGGGTGTATAACCTTTTTCAAAAATATGTTTATATTTGCTTATTCGAACTAGATCATCAACTTTAAATTTAGCAAACGGAGATGTTTTAATATGATTGTATGCAGTTTTGAGTAAATCATTAGCATTATGTTTATTAACATCAGGAATTTTTCTTAATTGTTCAATGTTTAGTATTGTTGTATTGTTTGACTAGTTCATCAATTATATTAATGCATTTGTAATTTCAGTTAAAACTAAATTCTTTCCACATCTTTTCTTTTACAGTTCTATTAAAACGTTCTACAATAGATGCTTTTAATGTGCTATTTGTTGAATAATGGTTTATATGATATTTATGCATTAATTTTTGAAATATTTTATTAAAAAATTCTTTTCCATCGTCGGTTTGTAAATTTTGAGGTTGTCTTTTAGAATTTACAAAAATGTTTTGCATTGCTTCTGTAACGTTCTCTGAAATTTTTGTTTTTATAGGGATTACCCATGCATACTTAGAAAAGGTGTCAATGACAGTTAATAAAAATTTAAAACCTTTGTTCTCTTTAGCATATCAACCCTTTTCTACTAAATCAGCTTGCCAAATATCATCAAATCCTTTTATTATAACTCTACGTCTATTTCTCCGTGCAGGCTTATGAAGCTCTTCAACAACCCCTCTTTTACTCATTTTTAAATAAAATAAAATAAAATGTATGTAATTATTATATAACTAATTAGAAAATCTTTGATTGAAAATGATTTCCCGACGATTACTATGTAGAATCTGAGAAATAATAATATCAGTATTTTGAATTCTTTTATTAAATCTATAGCGATCCAGTGCTATAACTTCCCAATATTTTTGGCGAGCTAACGCTGTATTCCATTTGTATAATATATGCATTTGAGGCTTTAACATAAATTTGACTCTCTTTTTTACTTTTTTTCCATCATCATAATCCTCTTCTTCATGACTATCCTCAGATAAATCTCAACTTTCACCAGAAGTAACTGAAATGTCATCTTCCTTTTCATCACTCTCATCAGACGAATCTGAAGCTTCAACCCAATCGAATAAATCTGCAACTTCATCCTTACTCATTTTGAAAATAACTAATTAGAATATATGTCTAATTAGTTATTTTCAAAAATCTCCTCTCAGTTATTTATAAATAAAATAAAATAAATAAAACGAACAATAAATGTTCAATGTATTAAAATTTATATTCTTTATTTGTATAATAGTTATACTTGTTTACTTTTATTATAGCCTATTTTCTATTCTTTTATATAATTCCATTAGTTTGGTGCAGTATAACATACATTGTTCTGCTGAATGGCATGGGCAAGTATCTGGAAAACTTTCAATATTATCTGATGTATATACATATATAGCATATATCCCAATGATTTCCATTCTCCTTCGTTTCAATTTGTAGAGAATTTTTAAATAATTTTAAAAATTTGAAATGATCTTTTAACTGTTCATAATGTTCCTGCAATAAAATATCTTCATATATTTCATATATCCATTTTGGAAGTTAAATGAAAACTAATCACAATTAATTTCTTGAATTATTAATTAAATCTAACGCTGATTGAGCTTTGGCTTTAGCTTTTTCTAATCTCTCATTAATAAATCTAATTGGTTTTTTAATTTGAAATTCAATAAAATCATTCATTTCTGAAAATTTTTCATTTAACATTGTAGAAAATTGATGATGCACTATGTCTAAACTATCTTGTACTTGTTCTTCTAATATTTTTAAATTTTCTTCTGTTAATTTAAGTTCACTAGTCAAATTGATAAACATTTCTCCTATCTAGTTTTTATTAGTTCTTTATGAAAGAAAATTTGGTTATTCACAAATGTTTGTGTTGCTGCATCATTTCCGTTAACTGGATCTTGAACATTTGATAAAATTTTATTATCTAAATCATAATTTCCTTCAGAAGTTAGTTTGAAACCTATACCTGGAGGACCTTGAGTGTGCAGTTTTCTAGAAGAAGCTGTACTACGTCCAAACTTATCAAGTGACATATTGATTTTTACTGATTGCTAATGTAAAATACTATTGAATTATATTTGCTTCTCTCAATTCTTCAATTATAGATACAATTTCATTATGATGATTATTGTTACCAGCGGATTGTGATGCAATTAGAAGTCTTAATCTATCAACTAACTCATTAGGATCATCCCAATAAACATATTGATTTGATTGATTTGTATAATTTAATTGGGTTTTTGGTGTTAAAGATTTATGAAAAAACTGAGTAAAATTTTTTTTCGTATGACCTGATCCAGTTTTTTTATGTCTAGTGTTATAATCATGTTCACATAATTTTCTTAATATATTCTTGAATTTAAAACCTTTGTTTCTCTTTATTTGTTCTAAAGGATTATAATTTCTTCTATGTGCATTCGTTTTGTTAAGAATTTGATGATACGTACTTAGATCACTTGTAGTATATTTTAGAGGTTTTTTTTTTAATATTAATTCATATAGACCATCAGTACCTTCAAAAACTTCCTTATCAATCACAATATTTTTATTAATTTCAACTATTTTAAAATTAGCGTTACCAAGTTTTCGCACATTTAATGATTCATCAAAATAGGGTCCATATGTCTTATCGAGATCTGACTTGTTTAGAAACAAAAATTGTGAAATTGATGGTGATTGATCATTATCAAATATTATAGTATTCGGTGTTGAAGTTTTAAATTCATTTTAAGTATTACTTTTGTTGCTAGGTGTTTTAACTTCCAGCCTAAATGACCTCATTAACTTAGAATTTTTATCATTATCATCACCCCATTCAATTTCAGGTTTGATATCTGGAATTCGTTGTTGTTTAATAATATTTGTTAATTCTTTTAATGCTTTTGTAATTGGAGTAAAGTTTTCTTCCCGATTATCATCTTCTGAAAGCTTCTTAATTTTTAAAAATTGAAATTTTCTTTTTAAACTTTTACGAGTTTTACTTAAATCTTTCATAAGTGGTTCATCCATTTTTTAATTAGACACTAATCTGTTCAATTATTAACTGCAAATTAATAACCGAACTGTTCTATTGCTAACTGCTAACTGGTAACCGCTAACTGCTAACTGTTAACAGCTAATTGCTAACTGCTATCTGCTAAATGACCTGTTCAGTTAATAACAAATTGTTAACTAAAATTTAGGAAATGCATCAAAATTTTTTCTATAACGACCATTATTTAAATTGCTATCTTTATCAATTAATAGAAAACCATATTTATCATTCCAGCAGCATGCACTCAACTTTTTAAAATCATTATAAGACATATCATAATTTATATGATCATTATATATATGTTTTAAATTTAAATCATCTTGTTTGAAGATAATCAAAAAGTTGGCATTATCTCTAATTAAATGCTTTGAAATTCTTGTATAAGACTGACACAAATAAAAGCTATTTACTTCTTGATGTCGCCCCATGCAAAAATAGTTTCGTATGCTATCTTGCTTATCGCAAGCTACATCATCGAAAATAAATATTGAGTTCGGTTGTATATCCCATTCCTTTGATTGGTTTTATTAATTTTTTAAATATTCATATTTAGGTTGATGTAATGATTTCGAGTAAATATATATATTTTGAAATTTAAGACCTTTAGAATCTAAAAGCATACTTATCATAACATTAGTTTTACCACAATTTGACGGTTCGACTATTAATCCTCTTATACTGTCTGGAAAGCACTCAACATGCTTTTTATTTTTTTTTTCTGAATTTTGATCAAAATTATTAATTTTAACTGCCTTATGTAATTTTATAAATTTCATTTCTTTAACTTAAAGAAAGAATTCTTGTTTTAAATGATGATGAATTTTTTAAAAGGTAATTAGTGTTTGATTGACTTTCTTAAACTAAACTGCATATTATGTTTCTTCACAATAAATATTCAAACAGTAATAGACAAACCATTAAAGGAAGAGGAATTATTAACTCATTAATAAATAAATTACCATTTGAAGTACATTTACTTGGCTATAATTATTGCAGATCGGGGATAAAATTAGCAAAACGATTAGCTCGTGGTAATAAAGGGATTAATGGTTTAGATGAAGCTTGTCGAGAGCATGATATAGTATATTCGAAAACTTCTAATCAAAATCAGCGTCATATAGATGACAATATACTAGCAGAAAACGCTTGGCAAAGAGTTAAAGCTATAGACTCAAGTGTTGGTGAAAGGTTAAATTCATATCTAGTTACAAACGCAATGAAAGCTAAAGTTAAACTCGGTATGGGTTTAAAAAAGAAAAAAAAAATTCAAAGAAAAAACCTTTGAAAAATGTTATAAAAGAAGTTAACTTAGCTATTAAAACCACAAAGAAACAAATGAATGATAAAAATATTATAAAAATTACTTTAAATGCAGCTCGAAAGTTTTCTAAGAACCAGAAAAAAAATTTTATATCCCTCGAATAATTCCAGTACCAAAAATTGGAGAAGTTTTACCTTTAATCCCTATATTTGCTGGTTTATCAGCTATTGGAGCACTTTCTGGCGGTGCTGTAGGTATAGCACAAGCTGTAAATGATGCTAAAAGTGCTCGTAAACAATTACATGAGAGTGTGTGTCATAATAAAATTATGGAAGCAATAACATTAAGAGGAGGAAGTGATTACATTTAAAACCACATATAAAAGGTTTAGGTCTGCTTTTGAATCCAAAAAACCATTAAATGAGCTACCCAAAAGAGCACTCAACAATTATGAGTTAGAAGAATTTGGAAGAAAGTATTTAAAATATTTCTGAGGAGTTTTTATGAGAGATAAATTACCGGCACATAAACCTCGGAAATATGAAACTGGTATAATAAATTTAGATAATTGTATTGGTAATGGAACGCATTGGGTAGCTTATTACAAGAAACCGCAAATTGTGCAATATTTTGACAGTTTTGGAAGTAAGAAGTAATTTTATATTTACTCCCCATTAGAAGTAATTCAATATTTAGGAAATAATCTTGTGTATAATTACACAAAATATCAAAACTTTAATTCATATAATTGCGGTCATCTATGTTTAGAATTTTTATTTCATATTGAAATAAAAATTGCGGTCATCTATGTAAAAATTTTTCTTTATTATTAGTCTGATTTAATTAAAAACTAACCTACATTAATAATTTTGTTCAAGTTCAAGATTCAAAAGAAACAAAAAGTACTGATAAAGAATAATTAGAATTTATCACAAAAAAAATTTAAAGAAAAATTGAATTGAAACATATTATATATGCATATATCTATATAATTTTTTTTTTATTGTGTTGAATTAACCTTGAAAATCTATATAAAAGCGGAATGCATTTCTGAAATACCTCATTATTTCAATTAAAAATATGTCAATAACATTAACTTTAAACGGAAACTCTTCTATATTGACAACTAATTATTTTCCTCCTATAGACCTAAAGGGGAAAGAATATACGTGCGGTTTAGTAGATTTTCAAACCTATAATTCAATACCCAATATAGATGAGAAAAATAATAAATTTATTATTGATGATAAACCTATTATAATTCCAATAGGTTCATATGAAATTGAAGATATTGAAACAATTCTCAGAAAAACGTTAAATATAACTAAAACAGATAAGGAAAAATTAATTTTAAGTGCGAAATTTTTGCTGATAAAGAAATTGATTTTTCAAGAGAACTATTGGAGGATTATTAGGCTTCAGTAAAAAGAAATTATCGGCTAATAAATGGCATACTTCAGATCTTTTTGTTGATATTAACAAAATAAATATAGTAAGAATAGAATGTAATATAATCTCCGGAACGTATATAAATGAAGAGGAAGCATGCATTTTACATGCATTTTCTATTAGTGTTAGTCCTGGCTATAAAATAATTGAAGTTCCTAAAAGTGTAATTTATCTATCTGTAACTGTTGATCAGATAAGATCTATCATTATTAAATTACTTGATCAGAACAGAAATTTAATTAATTTTCAAGGAGAAGCAATAACACTTATTTTGCATTTAAAAGTTTAAAATGTTAGTGTTTAATCAAAATCAAGATTCTTATATATATTCTCAATGTCGATCTTCGCATTGCAATATATTAAAGTCAGCAGGAGGAGAAGGAACACAACACTACAAATCAAGAAAAAAATTAGCTGTCGAAAATCAGCAATATCTAAAATTACTTGGATACCAATTAAAATGAACCTTTTTGGTGAACTTGTTTTTGATGAAACTATAATTAGTGCTCACTGGCATACATATTATCCATTCAACATAACCAATACAAACACCAATAGTAATATAAGAATAGTAATACAAAATCAGAATTTAAATATATTACCTTCAACAAGTTTTATTTATATAGAAGGATATCTATCACATCACGATAGAACGACTCTTAAAAATTTTAAGCTAGTTAATAATGCTGCACCATTTCTATTTCAGAGAATTGCTCATACCCTTAATGGTAAGAAAATTGATCATAATAATAAGGTTGGTATAACTTCAACGCTAAAAAATTACATTTCACTTAATGAAAACGAAAGCAGTGCTTTATTCAATGCGAGTTCGTCCCCAAAAACATCAATTCAGTTGGAAGAGCATTATTTCCGTTTTTACGTTCCTTTAAAGAGATTATTAGGATTTGCGGAAGATTATAAAAACTATATTCCTAACGCACAACATGAATTGATATTAACACGCGCTGGAAGCAACAACAATTCATTAATATGTTCAAATGCTACTGAGAAGCCGGATATTACTATTACAAAACTAGGCTGGAGAGTTCAACATGTTAATTTGATGGATGCACCAAAAGACCAATTATATAAAAGTATTGGTAATGGTTCTGTTATGAAAATGGGTTTTAGAAATTGGGACTTAAACGAGAATCCATCATTACCGCCAGCAAATCACTTCATTTGGAATGTTAAATCATCTTCACAATTAGAAAAACCTCGTTTTATTATTTTCACTCTACAAACTGATCAACAAAATATCGAAGAAAATCTTTAAAACCTTTCAATATTTAATCATTGTGATGTTTCTAATTTAAAACTATATTTAAATTCTCAAGTATATCCGTATGAAGATATGAATTTAGAGTTTTCAAAAAATCGTTATGATTTAGCATATGAAGCCTACTCGAACGAAGTACTTACTACAATCATCAAACATCAGAACCTTTAGTTTGATGGGGTAATTTTAAAGATTCATCTCCAATTTTTATAATTGACACCCGCTACCAAAATAAAGATCCTAAAATGGGTCCAGTTGATATAAAAATTGGGCTCAGAACTATCAAAAGAATTCCAGAAAAAACTACCGCTTACTGTCTTATTATTCATGATCGCTTAGTAGAGTTTAAACCGTTAACAGGTGAAGTAAGTACAATTATTTAAATTTCTAAATAAAGATAAATGAATTGATTTAAATTTATAAAATATAGAACTTGTATACGAATAAGGTAACATTAATAAACTCAAAATCTTGCGTTTATGATTGAATTACTCTTCTGAAACATAAAAAATGGAATATCTAATAATCGATATACAAGGTTTTCGAGATAATAATAAAAAAATCATTTTAAAAGAAATCGCTATTATTTCATCAAATGATGAAATTCAGCATTTTATAATAAAACCACCTTATGGTTACCATTATTTATATACAAAAGCAAAATATACAAACAAATGGCTGACTAAAAATCATCACGGCTTACAATGGTCGGATGGTAAAACACATTTTTGTGATGTCATCAATTTTATAAAAATTTTTATATCTAATCAAACAAAAGTTTATGTTAAAGGAAAACAATCTTGGATTATTAACATATTGAAAAATAATAATGTTTTGGATTTGAATAATCGTGATTCTACATGTTTAAAAATATTGAAGAATCAACAAATTCATTGTTCTAAAAGATGTTCTTTTAACCACATTGGTGTGTGTGCTTTGGAAAATGTTTACTTGTTAAAATTGCTGATTTAGGTAATTCAAAAGTATTTAAGAAGAGAAATTATTTGAAACATATTCATTTCACTATTGGCTATCGATCGTTTTAATTAAATAATTAAAAAAATTAATATAGATAAAATACAAAAGGTCTTCAATAAAAATCAGTTTTCAAAAGGTTATGAAAGATTAAAGGATACTTCAACGGAATCTACAAAGAAATGGGGGGAAGAAATGAGAAGTCAATATCATAAAAAGAAAATTAGTGAGCAGTATCAAAAACAACCTAAATAGGAAATAAAATAAATAAAAATATAAAATTGTTAAAAATAAAAAACTAAATTAAAATTAAATGTGTATCTTTTATTTATTTAAAAAATTTAGCATATGTGTATATATATTATATATTTATTCCATTTCTATAGAGGAATCATCATCTTCATCATAGAATTCTTCAATTTCTGTTCTACTGAATTTAATTTTATGTGTTGGACCACATTCACCTTCATTTATAACCACGTAATTTCCATTATCCAATCTCCTCATTTCCTTTTCTGTTAACTTGTTATATCTTATGGGTAGGAATATTCTAAACTTTTTAGTCGTTAAAATTATTCTTTCCCCATATTTAGTAGGAATTTTATTCAAGTTAATAATTTTAAAACTTTTATTTTGTTTCATTTCAGAAACTTTTATAGTTTTAATGATAGAATTAAATTTATTATTTATGTCATCAATAAATGTATCAATTTTTTATTTTTTTAAATTTTTCAAAATTTAAATTTAAAAGTCTAGTTCGGTTGGCTGTTGAATTAAAACTAAATAAAGAAATTAAGTTATATTATTTTAATTAGAATAACTGAATTTAAATAGAAGGATGAATGTGGTTTTATAGTATGCTAATATTTTAATGAAAATTTAAAGCAATTGCTAGTATTGTGAATTCAATGCAAAAAAATATATATTTTGAATTTGTTTATGAAGATAATAAAATTTAAATTAACTAGAAAGTTTTTTTCCATACCACTATTGTTTGCTAGTTCATGTTAAAACCTAAATTTATTATAGAATGTTTGCGGTTAAACAATTTTTATCAAATAATTATGTTTACAGTTATATATAAATATAAATATATAATATGTTTACAGTTATATATAATTGAAAATTTCTCAAAGGCTAATTATTGTAAAGTATTTTAATATTTAAAATCTTTATCCAAAACTTTTTAATTTAAATTGTTTTATCATAGCTACTAATTTATTATGAGCATGCTTCAGTTAGAAAGTATCAATTGTGTTTGATAGTCTTATATTTTAAATTTTTATTTGTTTTTTTTGAAAAAATGCCAAGCAATATTGAAATTATGAAAATGGGACATTCATGGATTTCCTTGCAACTATCAAATACTAGAGTGCTCACAATTTGGAAAACCGTGTTGTGTGGTTTATAGATTCTTCGACGATTTGAGAGTATTTATATTTAATTGCATCTATGAATTTGCGGAAGCTTGCATCTTAAATCCGCAAGAAATGGTGTTTTGTTTTCATTGTTTTTTACGTAAAAACGAAGAAGCGCAACGTCACAACAACAAATCTTGCGCTGGAAGTTTTAAGTTGCTGTATCATACTGCCGGCTTTGATTCTGTAGATGAAGCCAAAGATTTTATTTAAAAAATGGGACCTCTATGTATAAGTTGCGGTGTAACAAAAAATTACTGCAAAATCTTGCTAACAAATGAATTTGAAGAAAAAGCTGCAGAAATCAGAAACGGTTTGAAGCGAAATTTTTGTTAAATAAATGTACTTTTTTATTGGATATAAATAAAAAATAATGATATACTTAATAATATTGTTCTTTTTATTCAATTAATTTCAAACTTAATTTTAACATTTTCAGATACAAAAAAATTAAAATAGAAATTTTTTAGATACTTATATTAATTAACATTATAACTATAATATATGTAAAGCCCGCAAATTAATTTAATATATTATTTTTTTAATTTAATTAATAAATTTACATTACATGTGAATCGAGAGTAATTAATTTTGAAAAAATTTAAAATTAATATATTACATTACAATTTTTTTGACTACAATTACATAATTTTTATATAAATATTATATCTTATAATTTTTATGTTTATTTTTTAATTATAAATTATCAATAAAACTAACTGACTGCGATTATATGTATGTATGAGATATTTTTTTAAATTTTTTATTTCATTCTTTTATAGAATAATGATTCCAAGGTAAAGTACTAATTCCATCATTTAATATAAATCTCTTATCATCTAGATAACTGAATGATATCTTATTTAAATTTTGTGTGTTTATATTATGATTCTTACTTCTAAAAGTTAACATATTTTTCATTAAAATTTCTTTTCTATATAAACAGTTTCTATAATCATCGATAGTGATATCTTTAACAATACATTTCTTAACACCTTTAGCTGTATTTATTTTTTTATTTTCAATATCAATTGAATACATCTTAGATCTTAATCCTATAAATTCTTTAATGCTTCGTCCATTACACTCATCCTTTATCATACCAAGTACCTTTTTTTTTCTAGAAATATTATAAGGATTATCAATAGAATATTCTGAAGTATCATAGAAATTTTGTATGTCAGGTAATATATCCGTATAAAAATATTTTGTTTTTATAATATAAATGAAAGAGTCTGTATCCATATAATTTAGAGAAATATTATCATTATATTTTGGTTTGATATAGCTATAATAAAAATCATACATTTTTAACTTAGATAATTCTAAAACCGTAAAACCTGCATATAATGGTTTATTATAATATGTGTTTACTCTACTCATTTGAATAGCAACCATATTCTTTGTAAAATGTGTTAAACTATGAAAATTTGATCTTGAAGTTAATGCACGCACTCCTAAACATCTACCTTGACTTTCCCAAGAATTTACAATTTTAACATTTACTCTCTTATCAACATTTTCCATTGTTTTACCAAAAGTTGCGTTATTTATTAATTTAAAGAAACTCTTATCGAATTCATTTGTAGCTCTGGTTTGATATAAATTATTGAAATCAATAAATTTTTTTAACCAACATGATTGTTTAAACATTAAAACTCTATGAATTTTTTTTAGTTTTAATCCGTTTTTTAAGCACTGCTTTAAATTTCTACAGTGAATAATATAATTATTCTTATCCTCTACATCTGCAACTAATTTTGGAATCTTTATTTTAAATGTTTTTTTTATTTTCTGCACAAAATGGTAAATTGCTATGTTCATCATGTATTGAAATAGGATATTCCAAATCTACTTCCAAAACATAACCTATTTCCGAATCATCAGCAATATTTATTACATCAATTTCAGTATTTTCACTTCATTCAAAATTTGAGGTAAGTACTGAGACTGAGCGAAACCATAGAGATTATTTAGATCAAGATATACTATATATGATGATGGTTCTGACTCTTTAAAATTAATCATATACTTATTATTGGCAACTGAGTGTCTTAATGAACACTGTGTTAAACCTCCTCTAATACCATTTTTAAAAAAATTATACATACTAATGTCTGTTAATAATTCAAGCTCAACTCGTGTTTTTTTTAACATAGCATCACATGCTAATCCTGGAATTGTAAAGTATTGGCACGGATCTAAAGAATATATCTGTTTGCAAATTTTTCGAAAATTTTGAAATATATCTGTTAATAAGAGTACATCAGATTTTAAATAAATTTCTAAATAATCTTTCAAACTTTTACATTTAAATTTTTCCCACATATTTTTAGCGTGAAGATAATCTGATTCTGAGCAAATACTATTTGTAAATATATTATTAAAGCATTCTTGTGCAGGTAATTCAATTCATTTAATTTTTCCCATGAATCTAAATATTCGTAAGCAAAAATTCCTTTCCGTCTAATAAGACTAAACATATCATTTGAGGGAAACATTTTTCTAGTATTTATTAATTCTACATCTTCTAAATTAGATGCTAGCGATTCTAAACTTGATGCCATAAATCTAAAAGAGTCTAAAAATCTCAATTCAAACGACATTTTATTTTCAATTTCGATCCATTTGGATAATGAAATGTAATGTTCTTTATTAGATGGAATAACTTGAATTTTCCCCGGATAGTCATTTAATACTTTGATAACAATCACATCCTGAAAAATTATGCAAGAAAATTGGAATAAAATTTGGAATAGAATAATTCAAATTACAAATAGAGTGTGCTGGACCTCGATACTTGCCAGTTAAATGACAATGATCAATTACCCTATCTTTATCTAATTTTTGTATACTAAAGTGGTAGTATCCTTTATTAAATTCGCTATAAAATCCTTTTTTCCTTAAACATTTTATATAATACGCGGAAGAATAGGGCATATGTTCTTGAATATCTGTTGTTGATGATGATTTCGGATCTAGCAAACAAGTATCTATACTTTTAAGTATGCATTCGAAATCTGCATAAACAGTAAATGGAAGATCAATCTTTTTATCAAAATTTTTAAATTTTAATATTTTATTTTTAGCTGATGGCATTGTTGTAACAATTTTGTTGCATTCGTTCTCATGTTGTTTTAAAGATGTTTCACTATAGAAATTCAATAAGCAATAGTTACACAAATAAATGCGAACTTTACTTTTAGTAATTTGGGATTTTATTAACCTAGAAATATGTTTAATCCAAACATAGTGACTTTTTTCTTCATTTTGAATTATTGAGAGATTTATATGAATAGGTTTCTGCTTCATTGTAGAATAATATGGTCCTACTATTTGGAAAAAATCACTATCACGTGTTTCGACTCTTTCAAAACCAAAAACATTCACGCTAATTGTAGGGTTTAATTCCTCAAATAATTTAACTTTATTAACTTTAAGAGGAAATTCCATTTCATCAAAAATCAACTCTACATTATTCTGTAAGACTATTCTATTTGCAGCTACATCTCGGATTCTATATGTTGAGGCAATTCCTTATCCCCATTATGTAGAGATGATATTACACTCCATTTAAAACAATATTCATCTGAATTCATTACATTAACACAGACCTTCTTCCGTTTTATAAAATTTGGTAATGGCAAATATTGCGATCCTCGTAGCGGTTTATATTGATTGATATTAATTTCTAAGTGAACTATTCTAATTAGGGCCCAACCACTATCTCGTTCTTGAAATTCATCCGTCTTTTCCATGATATGTTGCATTATTTCATCATATATGTTTGTTAGCTGGATTTCCTCACTTACAACCCTCATTTTGGTATTAAAGGATTTGATTGAAAGAAGTATATTATCTTCATCTCCATCACCAGTTTTTTCAGGTTTTCCTACTTTCATATATTCAGCAAACAACTCCATATTAAATTTATACGCACGATGTTTTGTTATCATATTTTTAAATAATTCTATTATTTTATCTTTAAAATTATGTAGAAACTCTTCTGGTAGTATAATGCTTTCATCCTTGTTTTCTAAAACATATGTCTCTACACGCTCATCAAAACTACTTTTAATAGATTTCCAACTCTCATCTACTAAAATTGCTGAATTTTTCTTATATAAAAAAGTTCTTAAATGGTAGATCCAATTTTTTAAACAGACTTCAATTTTACAGTCTAGACAAAATTTTGTTGATGTATTTTCCGCTGAACGTTTCATTTCTATTTTTCTTTTCTTTTTTAAATTAAAAAATTAATTAAATAAAACTGTACTAGAGTGATACTGTTATATTACAGTTGAACGATTCAATAAAACAAAAGCTAAAAAAATTAAATATTAGTATATTATGGTTAGAAGTAATTTATAAATAAGTTCATCAATACACTCATACTTATACACTTTTTCTTTTTTATATATTTCAACTATAGGAATCTCCCTGACGTCATATTTGATTTTTTTAATAAAGAACTAAATTCCTGCTTCTAAAAATTTTTTATTTTCTTATCGGCACAATTTTAATTTTTCACAATTGCTTCATATAATATCATTCATATAAGACCAATAAGAACTTAAAAAAAATTAAAACCGAAATTTTTCATTTTTTCATTTTCCTATTTCAAAATCGTTCTTTTTACAGATACTTTACATAAAATTTCTATTTTGCTGACACAATCATACAAACATCCATTCTTCACCCCCCATTTAAATAATAAAACAATTAAAACAGCAAAACAAAATTCTAAATTTTAAATTTTAAACTCTTATCACAAAACCACAAACATTCACTACATACTATAGGGTATTTTTATAATTTCACTACATCTTTACATTTATAATATAATCTATTCAAAACCCAATACATGCTTCCAACAACTTCGACAGGTTCACTTATCAACATCTCTACTGAAGTTTCAAGCTTCCTCCCACTCTACCCAATTTCAACTACCATTTCAAAACCTAATACTTCCGAAATCAACAACTGCGTCTGTACCGGCAGCTCTAGGCACTACAATTTCAACAAATAACATTCTCTCATTTAATTAAATCATTCAACCTTCTAATCCTAAAATCTATTTCATTATACTTTACACTTAATTCTCACTTTCAAATTAACGAACACTATATTCAAAAACTTTCAAAATAACGAACACTAGATTCAAAATAACAACTGTCAAAATATTGCGATGTCATCTGACAGCCCCAGAAACCCCATATCCTATCTACTCGTATGTACATTAATGATAGTCACCTATATATGATATACTGCTCATATATTCTCTCCAATATTACATACCTAAATCCAATATGGAGCAGTACGTCATTATGCAATGTAAACAAAATTGACGTTCTGCACAAAAAAGCTATAAAAACTATTCATAAATATATTAGAAGATTTCCTACGAACTTACTATACACTCAGCGGTACTTAAACTTCATTAGCATCTGCAAATATGAATTATATATAATAGCGTTTAAATCATTAATGACAAAATCAAGCATAATTTTATATTGAATAGGATGTTTCACATCCATAATCCACAACACCAGAAATAAATCTAATTTCTATTTAAATTTATTTAGAACAAATAATCAAACTAAAAATTGTTTGTATAAGTGTTTGAAAGCTTTCAATGAGTTACCAACTGAATTGAAGAATATTGATAATATAGTATTATTTAAACATAAAATTGGAGAACATATTAATTCTATATAAATAATTTTGTGAGTTTGTTTCTCAATTTTTTTTTTTTTTAATTGTTAAATAATTTTTTTTTCAATTTTCTTCTTTGTTGTTTATATCTTATTTCAATATTCAAAATTGACGTTTATTTATTAAAAATTATGCGACCATACGGCTACGGCTAAGGTCTTTAGTTTTAAGTAAAATCTATAGATAAAATTGTAAATATTATTGTATTAATCAAAAAAAATTATTGAATTAATAAAGAAAAAAAAAATATGTGTTAGAAGTGTTAAGTTTTATATCAAATAAAGATGATATTTTTTGTTTTAATTCTAATGTATTATTGTTGTTACTATCATTATTATTATTATTAATGTTATTATTGTTATTATTGCTAAGATCAATACTGTCATTAAGATCAATACTGTCATTATCATCATTATTATTATTATTATTATTATTATTATTATTATTATTGCTATTTTTATTATTATTACTATTACTATTACTGTTATTATTATTATTATCATTATTATCGTTATTATTATTGTTATTATTATCATTATTATTATTATTAATGTTGTCATTATCATTATTATTACTGTAATTAGTACTGTAATTATTACTAATACTATTAACAACATTAATATAATTATCATCGATATTGTCATTATCATCATTATCTGTATTAATTGGTAATGTGAGAAATTGACTTGAGAAATTTGTAAATTTATTAAATGTGGAGTAAACAGTGCTTTTTATAAAGAGGTAGTTTACGTAAAGTAAAATTGTTACTAGATAAATCAGAATCAGTGTCATTGTGTTGTAAGTTTGATAATGTCTGAGTAGGTACATTTACTTTATTAGAGGAAGTGGTAAAAGGATTTAAAAGAGGTGACTTTTTCTGTGATGGTGCTATTTTAAAGTTATTATTGGGAGTGTCTTTTTGGATAAAATTTTAAATTAAGGTACCTTTACCCCAATTTTTTGTGTTCGTTATTACATGAACTTTAGATTTAGATACCATAACTTTAAAAGATTTGTATTTGGGTCGGTATTTTAAATTTTTAGGTGTAATATTTGTAACATGAATCAATTAACAACTTAGTAATACTTTTTGTATTTGATCTGGCTGGAAATTTTGAAAAATAAAGCAGATGACTATCACTGGTAGAACTGGAATTTGTGTGCTTTGTTGAGGCAGGAAGTAAGAAATCTACTTTTATATACAACTAATATTTATAAACAAATAATAAATACAGTCAAAATTAACTACTTAAAAAATATTGAATATAACCCTTATAAGCAAGTATCGTCATCATATATAAAATATAATAATGCAATAAAATTGCACATACAAAACAACAATAAAATATAAAAGTACAACTATCATCTGGGAGTGGTAATTAATATAGTACGGGATAATTAATACACAATTACCGCAAGCACAAATACCAAACAACAATAAATTAGGAATATCAGCATGCACAAGTGAGTTTTCAAAGTATAAGTCGCAAAAGCGCACAACAATTTCGTTAATTGCACAGGCGCAATTACTTCGAAGTTAACGCAATCATAATAACAAAAAAATTAGTGACACCCACCTACCATAGTAAGGAAAAATCACAAACACATATTAAGGCCATAGAGTTATAGTGTAACAGGATCACATTCAAATTAAAATAACAGGAACGCAAATATCAATGAAGAAAAAATGGCAGTGAAAAACAATGTGAATAACATTAAACATCCGTGTAAAAATTGGAACGAAGATGCCACAGAGTTAAAATTTGCCCTATTTTGCGATGGTTACTGTGACAAATGGATGCATGCAAGATGTGCCGGCATAACAGACAGTAAATGTAACAAAATTAAGGACTTGGGGGATTTAGTGTTATGGTCAACAAAACAAAAACAATAAACATACTGGAAGCGGAACAAGCAGCAAACAATGGACTGGCATGGGAAAGCAGATTCAAGGAAATAAACGAAGAACTAGGCGAACTAAACAATAAGCTTAACAAGATAAACAAGGAAAATACAAAACGGAATACTAAATATCATATGCGGAAATAATCAGAACAACCATAGAGGATAATAATAAATCATACAAATGCAATAAAACAATAATAAACTGAAAATAACCCAGACATCGGAAGTAACGAAAAAGAAAATCAAAGAAAATATTATACCGGCAAAGTTGAAAACACCTATTACAATATTTAGGAGCATAAAAGACGGGGGAATAGTGATCAGCTCAACAAGTGAAGGAAATAACAACACACTAAAAGGTGAACTAGAAAGAAGATGCTAGAAAATGACTATAAGATCACCAACGTCAGACAGATAAATCTTAGGGTAAAAATTGTGGGAGTAAAGAGAAACTATACGAAGGAAGAACTAAAGAAAGAGATCACGCAGCTTAACCAACACATAGAAGAAGAAGATGGCATAAAGATAGTACATTCGAAGGAAGACCAGGCAACAAGAAGATGGACCTTGTACATGGAGGTTGCAGGAACGTAATTTACAAAAATGATAAACAGACACATAAATATAGACTGGAAATCTTACTTCGTTAAGGAAGGTATCTCAGCTATGCAATGTTTCAACTGCCTCGGTTTTAACCACAAAGCTAAAGATTGCAGAAAAGGGATAAAATGTGCTACATGTGCGGGGGAACACAACACTAAGAATTGTAGGAGTAAGGAGACCAAGTGCGTCAACTGCGCACAATCAACAATAAACTGAAGGTAATAAATTAGACACACAACAGAAGGCTTCCAGTATACACTGCAGTCTTATAAAAAAACAAATAGCGTAAAAAAAAAGAAAACGAACTACAAATCAAATAAAATAATTGATGATTAATTCACTAATAATAGTGTATTTAAATGCAAGAAGTATAAGGAACAAGCTAGCGGAAATAGAAGCATGCAGCATAAGATACAATAATGGAGCAGATATAATAATAAATGAAACATGGAATTACACCCGAGAGACGATATATTATAATTTACCAGGATACAAAGCCATATATAACTGTAGGGACACAAATAGGGCTGAAGGAATGGCAATCTTCATTAAAAATGACATCATATGCAACACTATAGAAGAAAACAGGAAGTACAATACTATCATAGAAGAAATTTCAACGAAGAAAGGGAATTTAAAAATACTCACGGCATACAAAGCTGAAATAAACGAGTATAACGACTACACAAATCATATAGAAGAGCCATTCACCAGACACCACAATATGATAATGTTCGTTGATACCAACATCGACCTATTGAGCAAGACGCAGGCAACAAAAAACTATCAGGAGATGTTAAAGGTAAATGGGACAAGAATACTCAACAAGGACAACCGACAACACTAACGCCATATTCGACCATGTTATTTCAATCCTAGAAGAATGTAAATATAGTATAAAAATTCATCTCATTGACAATCCATATTTCGACCACAAAATAGTAACGGGGAATATATCTAAAACCACAGCATTAAAATACAAGATGCAAAACACGTACACACGGCACCTAAACAAGGCCACACCAGGATGACATAAGGAAATGCATATCGGAGGAACAAATTGAGAACATCGAGCAGTTAGTTAACTAGAATAATTCAGAAGGCTAAGGAGCGAAACACCTATACAAAGATAATAAGGACAAGAAGCAATAGCTGGATAACCCAAGAAATAGTACAGTTGATGAAAAAGAGAGACAGATTATCAAACGGCACAGGAAAAATCTGGTGGACATCAGGTTAGGACGGGACTTCAAGGAAATGAAAAATAAAATAACCCAAATAATCAGGAGAACAAAGGAAGGAAATTTTAATAGCAAAGTATTAAAAGCAGGGAACGACGCAAAAATGTTATTCAAAACAATTAATAATCTACTAAACAACAATGCAACAAAAAAAAGGGATACAATTATTGATAAAATAAATATAAATGGATTCATTACAGAGGATAAAGAAGAAATACTGAAAGGAATAAACACACATTTTGCAACAACTGCTTTTAAGCTAAAGATAAAATAAATATAAACATAAATCCGGCAGTGAATGCGCTAAACAACAAGTCAATTTTTCTACAACCCACAAACGAAGAAGAAATTATAAACAAATTGAAGAACACCAATTCAGCGGAATCTAATGGAATTACAACATGTCAACTTAAATATATAGGCCATATCATAGTACCAACGCCGGCGAAACTAATAGACGAACTGTTGGAAGCAGGATCATTTCCAGCCATATATAAGGAAGCCTATACAATTCTACTGCATAACGGGGGTAGCAAAAGCGAATTAGAGAACTACAGGCCTATAACACTGATAAACAACATAGGAAAAATTTATGAAAAAATCATCAACTCAAGGATAAAAGAGTTTATCACAAAAACAATTTCGAAGTAATAAGATACATCAATGACCAAATGGAAGAAGGATACTTCACGGCAGCAGTTTTTATGGACTTGCAGAAAGCCTTCTACACGGTACACTATGAAATACTGCTGGAGAAGTTAGATGAACTTGGGTTAAGAGGAGTGGCAAAGCAACTTTTAAATGATTACTTATCAAACAGATGGATGGTAACAAAAATTAAGGATAAACAAAGCAAACTACATAGAATAATTTTCGGTGTGCCACAAGGATCAGTACTAGGCCCAACATTATATATCTTATATATACAAAATATGAAGGAAGCGGGGTTAGCGGGCAAATGTATAATTTTTGCGGACGACAAGTGTCTGAAACAAGCAACAAATTGAAAGCAACCTAATAAACGAAGACCTTTCCAAATTTAATAATTGGAGACTCGGTAACAAGCTCACTCTAAACAGCACAAAAACAAAATTGATGATATTCGCTCCAAAAAGGGCGTTAAGTTTTACACCAAATATAAGCATAATCGGGGATAACATCGAGAAGGTCACAAAATTCAAATACTTGGGGGTTCTAATGGAAGAAAAATTGAAATGGGATCAACATGCAGAAGGAGTCATCAACAAAATAGCGGGACTAGTAGGAGCGTTAAAAAGAACAAGAGTAAAATTATCAAGAGAAGCGGTATATCATGTTTACAACGCACATATTAAATCAATCATTCTATACAACATAACTGGCTAGTCAAATTGTCTGGCGTACGTAATAAAGAAGATACACGTGCTAACAGAGCCATACGAAGATTATTCGGCTATGCAGAGAAAACACATACGGAGGAATTATACAGGAAAACAAACTTACTCGACATACATCATCTCATAAAACAAGAAAAAGCGAAATATATATTCAAAATGAAACACAAACTGTTCAAAACTAAAATCACATTACCGAGGCAAGGAGATAATCATACGTACAACACAAGATCTACAGACCATATTATCACGCATCATACAAACACGAATTCATCAATTAGTATAAAACATCAACAAACGCTGGATAAGTTTAGTAAAGAACTAAAAAAATACTTGCACGACATACAAAGCTCATCGGGAATATTAGGAGCATAGGGCACCAGTCAACATTATATAACGAACGGCAATCATTTATCATATAAATAAATCATAAAAAATCCAACCTAAAAACCTAAAAATAGGAAATAGTTAATGCACTAATACTAATTATCTCTACTATGTTTTTTGTTTATATAAAGTACAAACTATTTAAGAATTTGTTTTTTTGTTTTTATTTAATATTTAAGATTTGCTATTTAATATTTAACACCTAAGATGTATATTTAATAATTAATATTTAATAAAAAATCAATTGATTTTTTTGTAGGCACTTGGTGAAACATATTTGTTAAATAATTAATCAAATTTCTTCTATTTAATATTTATATATAATTTTTTTTTTTTTTTTATTGTATACAATTAATTAAAACACCTGTTTTCGTTTCCCAAATAATAGTTTATTTTTTATATATATTTTTTGAGAGTTGAGAAAAAAAAAAAAAATATATATATATAAATATTAAATAGAAGAAATTTGATTGGTGTTTTAATTAATTATATATATATAATAAAAAAAAAAAAATTATATATAAATTTTAAATAGAAGAAATTTGATTAATTATTTAACAAATATCTTTCACCAAGTGCCTACAAAAAAATCAATTGATTTTTTATTAAATATTAATTATTATTTGGGAAACGAAAACAGGTGTTTTAATTAATTATATATAATAAAAAAAAAAAAAAAGATTATATATAATATTAAATAGAAGAAATTTGATTAATTATTTAATTAATATTTAAAAACTTTCTTTCAATTTAATTTAAAAATTTAATTTTTGATATATGTAATTCAATTCACGTTGTTCTAAAGAAACTAGCAAACAAATAGAATATTTACTTCCTTATTCCACCCTTCAGCGGTTTGGAAGTATGACAGGACAGTATATGATTTTAAACAGAGACAAGATAAAGTATGATATCAATGTTACATGTGTATACATAAAGAGTAAATAAATAAATAAAAGGCATTTGATAGAGTTTGGTGTGAAACCATACAGAAAAATCTGAAATTTGATTTTTTTGGGTCCAAACGAGCCCTTTTAGCCCTTTATATGTTGTATGGGGATTTTAATATTTATACCTGAATGTCCTTATATAGGGTATCATTGAAAAGGCCTTGGCTAGCTCTTCAACTTTAGTTTGGGATCCTTTGTTCTAAGATGCTCTGCTTGGTTCCAGAAACTGTTTATAAATCCTTAATATAAAAGTCAATGGTATATTATCATGTGAGGTATCATTGAAAAGATCTTGGCGAGCTCTATAACTTTTATTTGTGGACCATGGTTCAATACCGTCCTGTTGGAAGATGAGAGCACATATAAGGCCTTACTATAAATGTCAGAGCCATATACGAGTACTGTAATCATGTTGGGTATCATTATATACATATATATGTATATATGTATAAATATATATACATATATTTACAATATATATTATGTATATACAATATATATATATATATATTCATATATAATAAATAAACGCATATACGTCGTCCTGCTTGGTGGTTGAGGGAGGTTGTAGACCCTTACTATGAAAATCACCGATGCAATCCTTTTTTTCTGTACCACATAAAGGTGGACAGAAAATTACATAGCCTTTCCTGTTCAGGCGTGGATGTAAATGTCGTAAGAGGGAATAATTCTTACGACGTGAGTGGGATTTAAATCCACACTGCCTTCGGTGTTTACAGCGTATATTATACGCTCTTACCCACTAGGCCGCCGAGGCTCCTTACAATGCTTTTTCAAAATATCATATGCATACATAAATATAATATAAATAAGCAGTTGAGTATGCTATGTTTATAATTATTAATTAGTAATATATTTTTATACCTGTCCGATAGACCTATTCCTGTTATACACTTATAGCTGTCTTGTGGGGACCGTAAAATTTCTCTTCCGTTTGTAACATCTCGAACTAAACCCGATAGCATAGATTCAATTGTATAAATTTATTTATTTAGTTTAATAATGCATAAGTTTGATGATTTTGTTTTTCTAAAAGGTACAATTTTTCACTTCTATCAGCTTAAGGCTGATACCGGAGCTCTAATAAGCTAATTAATTATAATTCTAATTTATTACTTGATATTATATAATTCGTTTGTCATATTAGTTATAATTCTTTAATACAATTAATTTTTTGGCGAAATACTTATTTATGAGCCTTTCTCTTCCTGACTGATTTTTATTCTGCAGAATCCCTATTAACCGACACGAAATTTTACAGAAAAAAATACAGAAGAAACCAGGAAAACAAGACAAAAATCAAATAAATTACAGTACGCAACGAAAATATTATTAACCAGCCAAAATAATACAGTTATTATTTTATCTGTGCACGGCTAACAATAATTTAAATTTAACTATTAGTTAGCCGTGGTCTGTGTTATTTATATTACATATAAACTAAATACACCCTTATAAAAATGGAAGTTACATTTGCAGCTGCAGAAAATTGAAAATGTACAGAGAAAAAAGCGGAACAAATTAATGAATTATGATTTGAGAAAACCTAAGTAAACAGACCAAGAACTGAAAACACATGAATATGGTTGTGAGAGAATTGCAATCGATTTTCACGTATCGCGCGAGTTACATCCTTAACACGTAATGAAAAAGCAATAAAAGACATAATAGAATATTTAGAATCAGGTATATAATTATAATCAATATTAACAGACAAACTAAAACATGTCTTAAATAAAAAGTTACTATCAAGTAAACAATAAATAGTAAACAAATCAAGTCATGTTTAAATAAGATAATTATTATGTTGAGACAAAGAAATTACTTTCTTTGTACGATAAAATAGATTAAGATTTATATTATGTATTTAAGCCAAAGAAATTGCTTTCTTTGCATAAGTAAAGAATTAAATAAAATATTGAAGATAATAACCAATATAAATATTGGTAATTAATTAAAAAGAGTAGTCTAAGAATAACTGCTGAACTGTAACAGTCTAAAAAGAAATTGTTAAACTAAGTAATCGTAATATTATATTTAAATAGTTAAGTTTTCGATTTTAATAAAATTGAAATATTTATAAAATCGGTATGATATCTCTGCAAAGAGTTGATATCTAGTGAAACGAATCTATAAAATTAGAAAATTTTTTTAAACAGAAAGTGTTACAAAATTTTCTTATATAAAATTTTTAGCTACAGAAATAATACTAAAAATTCAAAATAACTTTTAAAGAAATTTTTTTTTAAACATGATTAATCTAAAAATCAGTTAATCAGAAAGTGTTACAAAATTTTCTTATATAAAATTTTTAGCTACAGAAATAATACTAAAAATTCAAAATAACTTTTAGAGAAACAAAAAAAAAAAAATTTTTTTTTAAAACACGATTAATCTAAAAATCAGTTAATCAAAAGTGTTACAAATTTTTTTTTAGTAATATTATATGACATAAAGAAACCATTTATTTGATAAAAATAGAAAAATAGATAACAAAGACAATATGTCAGAAATTGAGAATTTAAAACAGTTAATCTTGGAATTTCAAGAAAAACATAAAAGTGAAACGTTTGAAATGCAGAAACACTTACAACTACAAGAACAACAATATCAACTACAACTTCAACAACAAGAACAACAACATCAATTACAACTTCAACAACAACAACCACAGTTGGTACAACCGCAACAATTAGACTCAATATTTAAGTTAATCCCAGAACAATGTATCAACCATTTCCGACACCTAAAACCATTTAACGGTGTAGGTGAATTCAAATTACAAGAATTCATCAGGGCAACGGAAAAAGCTATGGAATTATGTAAGAAAAATGTATATCTAGAAGAATATTGCAAAGAAATAGTAATAAATGAAAAAATACAAGGTGATGCCAAACGGTGCATACAACGCCTAGGACAACAATTAATATGGGATATTATAAAGGCAAAATTAAAACAACACTTTAGACCAAGAGTAGATTATGCAGAGTTAATTAACAAATGCAGAAGTTTACGGGTAAGCAATTTAAGAGAATTATTTGATAAGGTTAGGGAAACTAATTATCTTTTAAACGAGCTATATGATTTTGATGATAGTAAACCTATAATTTATAATCCAGAAAATAATGACCTATATCTAGTCGGCATTGTTCTAAAAAAATAGACAGTTTAGTTAGATGTCATATAAATAAAGAAGACACTCTAATAAAAATATTTAATAAATTAGCGGAAAACAAACTCTTAGAAGACGAAAGAGCTATATCAAGATCATATAGACAAGATAACATAAAAAATAAAAACAATTTTAATGTAAAATACAATTCAAGTTCGTATAAAAGAAACATTCAAAATAATAATAATATTCAAAATAATAACAACACTCAAAATGGATTTACCAATCCAGACAAAAATAATTATCAAAGAGGGTATTTTAATGTACGACATAATAACCAAGACTCAGGATAGTATAAAATAACTACAAAATAATTATAGACAGAATAATTCAGGATTATTTAAAAATAACTCTCAACAAAATAATTCAGGTCTATTTAAAAATAATTCGGAACAATATAGATATAACAATCCAAGACAACTTGGAATAGATATGACTGAACCCATGGAAATAGAGAAAATAGAACTACAAGAAGTAAATTTTATAAAAGGGCCTCGGGATCCAAGTTACCCATAGTAAAATTAACTATAAAAGATAAAGAAATAAAATGTTTAATCGATACTGGTTCGGATACTAGCATCATTAGTCCAAATATAATTACGGACATCCCCGAAGAAAAATTAGAACAACCTATATATTTTACTACTATAACTAGTGTCAAGAAAGTGACAAATCAATTAGTTACTCCTTTTCCTGTAGAATTTTTAGAAAACGGTACAATCTCTTGGAAGGTAGCTAACTAAAAGGTAGAAAATATAACGCTATTATAGGGCAAAATTTTCTTATATCTTTTAAAGCAAAAATTGATTTAGAAAATAAAAATATCGAGATATTAAATAAAACTAAAATACCATTTGAAGAATTAGACTATCCTATTACATACTTACAATGAAATTTGCAATTTAGAACCTATTTCTGAATTTTCGAAAGATACAGACCGCCCTGTAGCAGAAGTGTATGCCGGATTCTTACTGACTAAACGACATCCTTCCCTTATTAAAACTAGTCATGTACTTTCCCTAAGGAAATCTGTACTTCGTACTATATCTAAAGGTATTTTTCTTTTAAGCCTTCCTATAATAATTTGATTATTTATTAGTTGAGCAGCTACAAGATTTATATGCTCTTCTAACCGAGCTTTATGCTTTATGGCATATCTACTTATTTCATCTATAACTTTGGGAATTTGTAAATCTCTGAGAATGTCACTATTACGTACATACCAGGGAGCACTTAATATGTTACGTAGGACTTTATTCTGAAAAGATTGTATTTTTTCAATATGCGTTTTCTTGGCACAACCCCAAAGTTGAATGCCATATAACCATATAGGTTTAATTACTTGGTTGTAAATTAACACTTTATTATATATTGGTAGTTTAGACATACGCCCTAGGAGCCAGTAATTTTTTCTATATTTATTTTCAAGTTCTAGTTTTTTCTTTTTATCGTGTTCATTCCACCTTAGCTTGACATCCAGTGTCATTCCTAGGTATTTTGCAGAATTTTCGATTGATACAAATACACCGTTTAAATTTATTTTAGGTGGATTCTTTATATTTCTATAAGAAAAATTAACATGCACAGATTTAGATTCATTTGGTTTTATTTTCCATTTGAAGGTCCAGTAACATATTTTTTCACTTGCTTTTTGTAATTTGTTTGTAGCTTCGTCAATATTCGATCCTACTGCCAATATTGCAATATCGTCAGCAAGTGTTACAGTTACATTTTCTACTTCTGGTAGATCACTTGTATAAAGCAAATACAATATAGGACCTAGAATACTGCCTTGAGGCAAACCTGCTTTTATTTCTCTTAGTGTAGAGTACTCTTCATCTTGTTTAATTCTAAATAATCTTTCAGACAAGTACGATTCGAGTATCTCTACATATTGCAACGGTATCAATCTACTTAATTTAAATATTAAACCTTCGTGCCAAACTTTGTCAAACGCTTGTGCTACGTCTAGAAATATTGTGGAGCATATTTGTTTTTCTTCGAATGCTTTTTCTATAACATTTGTTATTCTATAAACTTGATCAATTGTTGCATGCTTGGATCTAAAATCAAATTGATGGTTAGGAATTAAATTTTTATTTTCTATAATTGGCTTCAGCATTTTTAACAACAATTTTTCATAAAGTTTTGACATAATGGGTAGCAGAGATATTGGCCTATAAGATTTCGCCTCATTTAATGGCTTCCCTGGTTTTGCTATCATAATAACTTCTGCCACTTTCCAAGCGCTCGGAACGTACTTCAATTTTACTGCCGCATTTATGATTTTTCTCAAAAATCTTAGGGCTTTTTGTGGAAGCTCTTTTATAATCTGAGCTGTAATAAGATCAAAACCTGGGACTTTTTTCAACTTTAGAGTTTTTATTATTTCACTAATTTCTTCTTGTGTAAATGGATTAATAGTGTTTTCTTCTATTATAACATTGTCTAATAAACAAAGATCAGAATTTATATCGTTTGGTTTGAATATATTTTCTAAATGATCTGCAAATAATTCGACTTTATCTTTATTATCCTTTGCCCAAGTTCCGTCTGGTTTCATGAGCGGCGGGCGTGCTTAATCGGCTTTTTTACACTCTTCGTTGCTTTCCACAACGAGTATTTTGATTCTTTTGTTGCCGATAAACCTTTTATATAATTTTCATATGCTACTGATTTTAGAATCTTGATTTTTCTTTTAAGAGATTGTGATAATCTGTTCAAAATCTTCTTATCATCAGGGTGTTGCCATCTACGTCTAGCCCTTCTTTTTCGTTTTATTAAATCAGTTATCTCTCTGGGATAAATATTAGCTGCTGACCTATATTCAATTGTTTTTGCGTTATTCCAAGCAGCTTTTTGAATTATATTGATAAAGCCTTCAAGTTCCAGATCTAATTGTTCTTTTGATTGTAAATTTATTTCTAAATTAATGTTGTTTACGATTTCATATTTAAAGCTTAACCAATCTGTTGTATTACTTGTCAGTGTGGGCTTATTTAGTTTTCTAGTTATTTTTTCATTCAAATCTAGTATAACAGCAGAGTGATCAGAATCTAGATCATGGTTATCTTCTAGATTTATATAGTTGCCTGAAATTCTTTTGGTTATGAAGAAGTCAATTAGATCTGGAACCTTGTTGGTGTCTGTGGGCCAATAAGTTGGTTTGCCAGTCGAATGATGGCAACAACCTAACTCTTGAATAGCTTTCTTTAGCTCTCTACCTCTAGTTGAGGTTGTTCTAGAACCCCAATCAGTATGTTTGGCATTATAATCACCTCCTAGCAAAAATTTATGTCCGTGGACATTTAGAAGTTCTTTAAAAATATTTTTCTTAATATTGCATCTTGGTGGACAATATACTGCACCAATATTAAGGTCTTGTTTAGTAGATGAAATTTTGATCATAGAAAGCTATATTTTTTCAGACTCAATTTTGAATTCTTCATTATGTTTTATAGTGCCTTTTATTAGAATTGCACTACCCCCTCTCGGCTGACTACTAGGATGAACTGCCTTATAGCATTCATAACCTAGTATCTTAAAGTTTGAGTTTATTATCAAATGAGTCTCTGATATCAGACATATATCAATATTTCTAGACCCTAAGAAAATTTCTAGTTCATGTTTTTTATTTAGGACACCATTCGAATTCCAAGTTGCAATACGTATTTTATCTAGATACATTTTTTACAATTCTTTTAGGGGTTTCATGAGATACATTAATGTATTTCTTTTCTATTTTATTTAATCTTATGGAGATTTCATCAATTTTTAGCAATAAGTTTTGCATCATGTGCATCACACCCTTGTCATTACTTTTAGGTTTCATAACCTTAGATTGTTTCTCTGTAAGAATATTTTCTTCTGTTTTAAATTTTAAGGCTTGGGAGTATAAAACTCCATTCACAACTTTATTAGATATAAACGGTGTAGTTTTTTTCGGTGTTTTTATTACATTTGAATGTTTCGGTTTGCGCATATTCAATCTTCTTTTCTGTAATTCTTTTGCTACCAAACAACCACGATAACTAGCAGGGTGTGCCTCGTTGCAGTTTACACATATGGCTTGGAAATTTTCTTTTTTACTACATTCTATTGTCATATGATGCCCAGCACATTTTACACATTTAGCCTGTCTTTGGCAGAATTTTTGTGTATGTCCAAAACTCTGGCATCTTTTGCATTGAGGAATGGGCTTAGTACTTCTGAGAGCCTCAATTTTCACCTCATGTGCTGTAAATATTCTATTTTGTATATTTTATTTATTTCCTCCTAATGGTCAAAAGATATCATAAACAGCGGAAGCTTTGTTACAATCTTTATATTTTTATCTTTAGTTTTTTTAATTTTATTTGTCACATCTAGACATTTAAAACCTTTATTAAGAAGTTCTTTTTTAATATATTCTGGCTCACATGATGGGTGAAGATTTCTTACCATAACTTTAATTGGTCTAGTCAGTTTGTTTTCATACGTATGCCATTCCAACTTCGCTTTATTTATAGATTTTGTTAAAACTCTATAATCATTTTCGTTGTCAAAATTAATTTTCAGTTGATCATTATTCATCATGTTGACTTTAACATTTATATTTTCTTCTTTTATTATTTTTATAATATGAGAATAGTTTTTTATATTACTCAAAATTACCGGAGGAGGTTTATATTTTTTAGTGACCTTATTGTTTCCTTTAGATTTTTCCTCTTGAGGTTTACTTTGCAGTTCCAAAGATGTGTTAACATCAGGAGACTTATCCGCTTTTCGTTTCTTCGGATTTCTTTTCGTATTCAGAATCCAATCAGTTTCTCTGATTAGTTCTTCTTCATCCGTTTCGTATGTCCCAACTTTAGTATCAGTGGATACATTTGGCACACTATTTTTTTACTTTTTTAATTTTAAATTTTCTGCCTTAAGCTGGGAGATTTCTCTTTGTAAATCTTTACACAAGATTTCCAACTCAATTATTCTGGAGTTGACTTCAATATTACTGTCTTGCAGTAACGAACTTTGATTTTTATTATTACCCTCGTGGGTTTTCTTTATATTGCCTTCATGGAACATTATTTTTTCTTTATTCGGTTTTCTTATTTTTGTTTTTAGGTGGACTTCTTTGAATATTCGAGCCCTTCACAAAAGGGTTTATTAATTTATCATAATTATACATGTTATTAATATTATTATTATTGTTATAAACCACTGGCGACTCATCTGAACGTCTTAAACATTCAGCCAAGCCCTCGCCAGCAGCCGTGGTCTCTGCCGACACTTTGGTACATATCCCTACCGAATTTTTACTATTATAAACATTATATTATTTTTTATTTTAATATGCTTTTTATACCTACAGCCAGGGTTTCTTACTGCCGCCCCTTTGGGATCAGACGCAGACCAGGTAGCCGTCCATTCTGGAACAGTCGCTCCTGGATTTTTCATTGGATTTTAGTGGACTTGTACCTCAAGCATACCTTACTGAGGGTATTTCTTATCCCCTACCCACCGGGGGATCCAAATGAAATAAATAAAGCCATAGACGAATTAGAAAAAACACTTAAATTACTAACACAGGAATACAATCATAGGAAAATTATTTTGAAAGAAATAGACGATACAAGAAACATGGTTCATATAATGCTACCATATAAACAAAAAAGAGGACTAATTAATATAGGCGGTACAATTATAAAATGGGTTTTTGGCACTATGGACAATGACGACAGACAAAAAAAAGAAGATCACATATTAACTATTGACAAAAATAACCATAATTTAATAAAAAACATAAATCAACAAATTAAAATAAATGGTAATTTCAATAAATCTTTTATAATGATACAAGAAGCAATTAAAAATGATAGACAACAAATGAATCTTCTATACAAATTAGAAACAAAAACCTTTTCATTCAATCTAATAAAGGAACAATTATTTAAACTAAATATTATTAAGGAAAAAGTTAAACAAATTCAAGATAATATTGCTTCAGCTAGATTAAGTTTACTACATCCAAATATATTATCAAAAGAAGAAATAATAAAATATAATATAGATTTTAAGAAATTAAATCAAATACGATTAGGATTAGCCAAACATATAAACGGAATGATAATTTTTACTATAAAAATACCAATTGATTATGTAACATTAAACAAAAAAGTAATTATACCTATAAACAATGAAAATAATACATTAATTAAAGAAAAAATAGAATATACACTAGAATTAAATAATAGTTTTTATAAATTCAGTTCATCACAATCATTTAAAGAACTGGAAAATTCAGAAAATTGCATTTTTAAAAATAATTGTAAACTAATAACTAATTATTAAAGCAAGATAATAAATATCGATGAAATTTCTTTAATTATACTAAATGCTGTAAATTTTGAAATGAATAGTAATTGTGATGAAAGACAATTTACCTTAAATGGAAACTATTTCGTAAATTTTTTTAATTGTAATATTAACATTAATAATGAAAAGTTTTCAAATACAGAATATCATTATATAGAAAAATTTGTAATACCAAGTTTAAATAAAACAGAATCTGAAATTAGCTTAAGTTTTGACGACATAGTATTAAAAACTAAAGAAAATATTCAAGAAATTAACGAATTAAAATATCATAAACATGTCCATTATGTTGGAATAGCAGGAACTTTAATTATCCTAATTATTTGCTTTGTATTAATAATTATTAAAATAAAATTTATTATGAAAACTCAGGAGAGTTTCCAAACTAAGAGGGGAGGAGTTACATCCTTAACACATAATGAAAAAGCAATTAAAGACATAATAGAATATTTAGAATCAGGTAAATAATTATAATCAATATTAACAGACAAACTAAAACATGTCTTAAATAAAAAGTTACTATCAAGTAAACAATAAATAGTAAACAAATCAAGTCATGTTTAAATAAGATAATTATTATGTTGAGACAAAGAAATTATTTTCTTTGTACTATAAAATAGATTAAAATTTATATTATGTATTTAAGACAAAGAAATTGCTTTCCTTGAATAAGTGAAGAATTAAATAAAATATTGAAGATAATAACCAATATAAATATTGGTAACGAATGAAAAAGAGTAGTCTAAGAATAACTGCTGAACTGTAGTCTGTAACAGTCTAAAAAGAAATTGTTAAACTAAGTAATCGTAATATTATATTTAAATAGTTAAGTTTTCGATTTTAATAAAATTGAAATATTTATAAAAATAAATTGTTGTGTTTTTTTTTATTATTAAAATAAATAATAAATATTATTCGCGTATGAATAATTTCATAACTGATGTGAGTCTCGATTATAGCCATATAAGCGTGTACAAAATTTTAAAGTATGAAAGTAGTCTCGACGTATACTATTACGATATTGAGGCAGTTTATCTTAAGAAGCTTTTAAAATAAAAAATTTAAAGGAAGACAATTTTTTAAATGCATATTTATGAATGAAAACATTGTATTTTAAAATATTTTTCTTTAATGAATTATGTAAAAAAGATGCGACTTTAATTTTCTCTTTGGACCAAATTGAATAAAGTAAATCGTTTTTGTGTTATTTCAAGATTTATAGTAGGGCGCCTATTTTTTTCCCATAAGACTGCGTGTAAATTTGTTAAAAGCTGGCCCCTTATTAAGCTTTTACTCTCTGCATTTCATGGCCTGATAATTGATGTGAGTCTCGGATTTGAGTATCGGGGTTCGGGAATATTTTCAGTAAGTTTTGCCACTACACTTTACCGAATATAGTACATATCATGTATACTGAAAAAAAAACCTTTTCACTACTCTATAAGTACTTTTTCCAGTTGGTGACTAGTACTAAGATTACTATTTTCAGTACTAAGTACATGTTATGTTTGAAAAAAAAAACACTTTTCACTATACTAAAAGAGATTTAAAATTACTTCTAAAGAGATTTTATTGGATGGAAATAAAAGTTTAAGTTTTCCATTTCAATAATTTTTTTAATTCATTTAATAAAATAAGGCACATAGTATATAAAATAAAACATTTAAAGAAAACATTACTACCAAGTAATTGTATTATTTTTATGTAAAAATTGAAATTATTTTTTTTAACAAATTTCAATTAAGCACATGGTTGTATTTAGTTAATTATCTCGAAAACGGTAAAAGATAAAAGAAAAATGTACGATCTTAAATTGAAGCTAAGGAATTGGTGATTTTGAAAATGAAATAAAATTGATACATTATAGCAGTTTTTTATGCAAAATTTACAGTTATTTTATAAAAACAGTGAAAAATATCAATATACATATTTCGAATTTAAAACCTTGTAACTGTTCAACTATGAAAGATAAATAAAAGTTGAACAAAAATATTAGTGTGAAAGCCCATAGGTCATAGCTTCAGCTAGCTGCCAAAACTTAAACGAATCTTCTATGTTATACAGTGGCAAAGATGTTGTTACTTCTTTAAAAAGTTAACGAAATTACTTTGAACTTACTTACCGCCGTTATCTCGGAAACTATTCGAAATATATTCCCATTCCAGAACAATTTTTAAATAAGAAAAAAAAAATATATTAAGTTAAATGTATTGAAGGAATAATATTGATATGTATGTAAGTTAACGAAAAGAAATTTATTTCGTGATAAAAAAAAAGTTTATTTGAACAAAGTTTAGCTTGAGACTAAATTATTACATTAAAATTTACTTAATTTATACATTTAATTGTGCTTAATTGACAATTTTGGTTAATAAATGAAAAAAAAAATTATAATTAGTATTTTAACTTATAATTGATAAGTAAATTTTTGGTGAGAAATTGATTTAATTTTAATTCCCATAGAAATATTGCCTTATCAATATTTTTTTATTAAACAAGTGTGAACTTCAATTTGTATCCACATGCGCCTGTTGTAACTTGATCTATCAGATTTTGAAATAATATTAGATGTAATTTGAGATGGTAATAACTCCTCCTTTTTAAAAGATCCGCGACCCGTGGATCAAAATTTAATTGAATTGATTGCAATTCTGGTTGCTCCTCTTTTTGTTGTTTTTGTACTTCGGTTAACATTACTTTTTGCTTTTATTTGCTCAATTTGATGAATATTGCTAGTATCAAAGTGATGATTATTACTATAATTATTGCAATATTTATGTAAGATGTTGCTTCATGGTTGAAAAATAATTTTTCTAATTTTATAAATTGGGCTTATAAAATTACTTTGGCTATCCATTACTATCATTCTTGGTGTTGCAAAATAGTGAATGATTTTGATCAGTTTTTCCCTTATATGAAGTACCGATTTGTCCTTTATATGAAATAACTTTAAAAATTTAGGAAATTTATCGACACAGCTGATCAATTTTTCGTTCTGTGTTTCATGTGGTCTATGTTAATTATTTCTGTTGGATAAACTAGTACTGGTGTCAGTTGTAGGTGAGGTTTATTAGAATGTCTGTCGTAATTATTCCTATTACATTCTTCGCAAGATGAGGTGAATTTCTTGATTAATGATGTCATTTTTGGAAAATAATATTTTTCGAGTATTTGTTTTTTATTTTCGCGGTGATTCCTATGCACTCTTTTGTGAGTTTTTTTAATAATGGAGAGAATGTTTTCTTCTTTGCAAATATCCTGTACTATCCGTTGGGTTATCCTGATTTTATAACTTAAAAGGTGTTCTTTGATGTATACTTCCTGCAATATTTGCATGAAATTCTCTGGAATTTGTATACCATTTGTTATAGTTGGATGTAATTTTCCTTTTAAAACTTTAATTAGGCTTCTTTCATTTATAACTGGTAAGCTGATATAATGGCGATTGTATATTGGACGTGGCACTTCGAAAGCTTTACAATCTTTACCCTGTGTGATAATAAGATGATTTCTAAAAACATTTGTACCATTAAATGTGGAATCGACATGTGGAATGAGATTTATACTGTTTTCTTCTGCACTGTGAATTGTTTCGTTTGCCGTTTCTGTTGATGATGATGATAAACTATTGATTTCTGTTGGTAATCTTGATAGAACGTCTGCGACTTTGTTGATACATCCTGGTTTGTACGTTAATTTATAATTGTATTCCTCTAGTTTTGCGTTGTTATTCTTACTTCCTAGGGCAAATGTTAACGGTTGATGGTCTGTTAGTATGTTGATTTGTTTTGCTCCGTATAAATAATTTCTTAGATTTTCTATGGCCCAGACTATTGCCAGCATCTCCTTCTCGGTTGTGGCGTAATTCTCCTCGATTTTATTTAAGGATCTAGAAATATAGGTTATTGGTTTATCTTTACCTAATTCGCCTTGCGATAACACGGCTCAGATGGCATGGTTAGATGCGTGGAACCATGCGTCTGGATGGTTTGTTGAAATTTGGAAAAATCAATAATTCTGATGATGAAAGCAATGTTTTTAATGTTTGGAAAGCTTCTTGTTCTTCTTTGTTAAATTTTATTTTTATTTTTTTTCATTGATTTGCACTGATTTGAACATTTTGCCCTCTCGTCATATTGGTAAGTGGTTTTGTTATTTTTCGAAGTCCTTGATAAAACGTCTATAATATGATATTAGTCCCAGAAATCCTTTTAGTTCTTTCAAATTCTCTGGTGATTTCAAATTTTTGATAGCTGCAACTTTTGCCGGATTTGGTTTGATATCTTCATGAGTGATGATGTATCCCAACTCGGTTCCTTGCTTTCATCTTTGTCTATATTTACTCGTAAGTTAGCTTCCTGCAATATTAAAAAAACTTTTTTGATATTATTTAAATGTTCGTTTTCTGCCTCTCCTCCAAATATAATATTATCGTCGATGTATACGTACCAAATTTTTCCTATGAATTCTTTAAGCATCATCATCATCATCTATCACTCTCCGTTAATGTTGAAAATACTGCATTTTTTGGATATCATCTTTTTCTCATCTTAATTTGGTGAAATCTAGATGTTAAGTCTTTATAGTCCACTATAGTAAGTTAAGTCTTTACTAAGTCCACTATAGTAAAGTATTTTAAGTTTTTTACATTAGTTGGTATTGTCAGGAGATTATTTTTTCTGTCGAATGATTTTAATCCTGGTAGCAAGAAAAATTCCACTTCTATATTAATTCCTAAACTTTTGAAAATTTTCCCGGTTATTTTCTGATTTATTGTTATATCTCCACCTGCAGAATTTATTTTAAAAGATTTATTTGTTGGCTCCTGTATCAATCAAAAGTTTGAGGGTTTTATTATTTGGTATTTCGTATTCTATGTATGGAATGCTTGAAAGGCACCCTTCATAAAATTTAATTAGTCGTTTTCTTCATCGTTTACTGGATTATTTTCTTCTTCATGATCCTCGTAATATGCTGGATAATCTTCATTTCCTGTAAAATCTTCATCTGCTATGCCATCATTATGTGTTTCTAAATTAAATATTCGTTGATGTTTATGTGGAAGATATTCTTCTGTTGTAATTTTTCTTTTTACACCATTATTGTTAAACGGTCGGTGCATGTAGATGACTTGTCTAGTTTGTATGGAACTGTCCATTTCCATTGGTGTAGCCGGTTTAGGTTGTATTGGTTGTAAAATTTGGCTGGTTTTTGTGTGGTTGAGTTGATTCATACTGATGGTTGTACATGTGATTTCTTCTACGTATTTCTGAAAAACTTGGCTTATATGTTGGAAATGATGTTTGTTTTGGGCTGAATATTTGATCAATCGGTGCTGTAACTGTATTGTTGTAGTCTCTTCTGGGAATTGAAATATTTCTGAAATTGAGATTTTGAATTTCTAAGCATGTTGTGTACGCTTCAGGTAACGTTTGAGGCTTTTGAATGATTAATATCTTTGATAACTCTCCTTTTAAACCTCTGATAAATACGTCAAGTGCTCCATTACTACAAGTTTCCGATAGAACTTCTATTGTTTCTGGAGTGCAATCTTCAGTTTTAAATTTATTTATTATTAGTGAAAGCTGGTGGTTTACGTGCGCATAGAACTCATCTATGGTAAACTTGCCTTGATATAATTGGATTAGTTGGTGTTCCAAAGTTCTGATATCTCGTTTATCAGCATAATGGAGCGAAAAACACTTTTTAATGCTTGGCCAATCTTAGTCGAATATGTTATATGTTACCAGTGGTGCGTCTGCTTTTCCTCTTATTTTTTGTCTAATTGTCTGCAATATGGCACGGTATATTGGTTTTGGACGGTATTGGACACTGTTTTGTAGTCATCTGGGATGCTTTCGACGCTGTGTACCCATTATGTATAATTATTGGGATTGCCATCAAAATTAGTTAATTCCTTGACAGAATCTGGCAATTTACTAATGTCCTTAAGGTCCTGTTCACTTTTTAGTTTCGATGGGGTTCCGGCATTTGATGTTGATTGTAACGGGTTTTGCGATTTTTCCAATCGTTCCAGACGTGCTTCTAATTTTTTTTTATTAAATCATATTGTGCATTTGTAGCATCTGTTAGATCGGTTACACTTTTTTGGAGTTGATCCGTTATTTGAAATTTTTATTTCTTAATTCTTATAATTCTTATTAAATTTAATTATTTTTAATTAGACTTAATTAATTAATGAGTTAATTATTAGTTTTTTTTTATTATTTATTAGAAGATTTCTCAATTTATTATTTTGATTTATTTTTAGTTACTATATTTGCTTTATATTATTAATTTTTATTTTAATTTTATTAAATTTTATTTTAATTCTTATAAAGTTTATAATTACTTGTAATTTTCTTTTTTAATTTATTTTTTGGTTATTAAGTTTTTAGTTTGGAGTTTCTTTTCCCTTCTTCTTTTTTATAAAAAAAATTGATTTCTTTGTTTCTTTTTATTATAACTTAATAATATTTTAATTTTGTTTCAAGAAGTTTAGAAACTTACTAAATGAAGGCTTTAATGGCGTGGGTTCGCATGCCTTATTTTTCCCAATGAGTCTGTAACTTTTGTTCTATAGTTGATGGATGATCTGTGTTACTTCTTTTTAGATAGAGACGTTAGCCTTGTCAATATCCTACTGATGGCACAATAGGTTTGTTCGCGTACGTTTTTACCAGAAAATTTGCAAATGAGAGGAAAATGGAATCCTCTCAAAAATAGTTGAAATAATCGCTCACTTTACACAAAATCTCTCAATTATAAATTTTTAGGTAAAAAAGTATGCGAACAGGTTTTTACCACAAAATTTATAAAATTTTTAAAAATGTCAAAAGTGTCAAGTATTATTTAAAAAAAAATGTCGTTTTTTTACACAAAAGAAAAAAAAAAAGAAAAATGACAACAAATAAACGTCATTCAAATTTTTGTAAATTTGTGAAAATAAAAATTTATTTGTAAAAATTTGCAAAAGAGAACGATCTATTTTTTACCCATTTCTCATTTTTTTTTAGTGCTTTTTTTATAAAACTCAAAAACTCTCAGTACGCGTACAGGTTTTTACCATAAATTTGCGCAAATTTATGAAAATTTGTGGGTTCTCGAGCAAACCTAATATCAAGTCACTATCAACAGACTTTTTTTATTGTTTGATTGCACTACCGTTTACTTTCGATATAATGCAATTTGTTATAGGTAAGTTTTTATTTTTTATCTTCCTTTTTCCCTTTTTGAAAATATAAAAAGCGCTGATTTATTGAAAAGTATCTATCTATTGACTATTTTAATATAATATTATTAAGGTTATTTAATACATATTATTAATCCATCTTGGTTATTTTTATTTAATACATATTATTTAGTAAAGTGATATACATATGTATATAGTATAGATAGATGTTGATTATTTTAATATGTACATATATATATATATATTGCATAGTAAGGATATTTTTTAGAAAAATTGCGGGTAAGTTAGTTTTAAGAAAATATTTTGTTTTTCAGAAATGAAAGAAAATAGAGAAGAAAACGAAATAAAATATCAACAAAAAAAAGAATTTTGTATGAAAAAAGAGAATCCTCGTTGACAGCCTGACACAGGAAAAAGCGATCTAAGTGCGTTAATGCATTTCACCGCAAAGAAAGAAAAAATAGTTAAGTTATAATCACATAAAACAAAATTTTATAAAATAAAGTAAATTTTCTCATTAGATTTTTTTTGAATTTGAAAAATAAATCTAATAAAACGGGTTTTGGACGGGTTGCTAGCTACTGGCCTAGTAATAATAAATTATTTCACCAGTCATTAAATTTTATTTTTATATTGGATTTCTTTTTTTTTTCTAGATGCATAGAAATGTTATATCTTAGAAACTTTTAAGTGAGAAAACTATAGTAACAAAAGAGAAAAAATAAAATAATATTTATAAAAAAAATCATCTTAATATAGTACCTACATACTACAATTATAGTTAATAATTTATCACATTTAGAAATAATAATTTGGATTAGGAAAGAAATGTTTTCTTTAAAGTATGAAATCAGTTAAATTATTCGTCACATGATGCTTGACTTTCTTGGTAAAGCTGGTGAAAAAAGTTGGCTGGTTAAAAATAAAAAAATGTAACGGTTGCGTAAAGAACTTATTTATATGATTTTGGTATCCATATGTATATACCTATACGTATTGTATTATGTTTATATTTGGGTCATATTAGTATACTATAAGGTTATACATACATAAGTGAGAAACGTCCCAAAAGTCTTAGTAAAAGCATCAAGTGAATCAGCTAAATTTTTGTTTCAAAATATCTCTCGTTCTACATTCATTTTTCAAGACGTTTTTGCTTCGTTACATACATTTCCTATAAATGCAAGGTGCTGCAACTGCGAGATGCTCACGTGTGAAACGGGGTATTAATTGTGCTTTCAATTTATTGTAGTTAATAAGATTAAATAAAACCATAAAGAAATCATATACATAGAGAATTCACATAGAAGAAAACATGTTAGTCAATTTTTATGATTTGAAATCACCCTAAGATCGCATTTAGGGTTATTTCGTAAAAAGGTGACCGTATGTTTGGTATACCTATTATCAAAGAACATATGTATAGCAATTAAACAAGTCGAAATAGAAATACATACATACATACATATTTTCATTTTTCAAACTAAGATATGTAGTTACAGGCGGCGATAAAAGGAAAAAAAAAGCCATAAGAAAAACAAAACAAACAAAAATTATTTTTTCATTCATTCTGTTCATAATTCATTTTCTTCAATTTTTTTTTTTTTTTCTCTAATAATTGATTTTATTTTGATAACATACATACATATCTATCTATGCATCACAAACAAATGTTCTTATAATTTTAAAATGTACCTAATAATACAACACATTGTAATGGATTTTGAACAGTTGGGAGGGCCCAAGACCCAACCGAGCGTGGCATGCCTGGCTGATCTCCGGGTTAATACTCAGCTAGAAGGATTCGAAGAAAATTCGCTCATGGTCAATTACCAAAATGTGCATGTCAAGATAAACAACAGTCCTGCCTAAATCATACTTACTTCGTGATTTGGCTGGTTTACGTCATTACCTCTTCGGACCAATAATACTCAGCTTGAGCTCCTTATTGCTAATCTTTAAAAGCTCTTTTTAAAAATAAGAAAAATTAACAAAAATCCAAAAAAAATATATACTTGAAGATCCACACTTAACTTTTATTGTTTTTATTAATTTATATACAATCCGTTTTTTTTTATTTTAATATAATAATAATTATAAAAAAAAATTTTAATACTTTAGTGCCACTTTTTTTCGTTTATAATACATTTTTTTTTCATATTACAATTATTCATATATTAATTATTATTGGTAACTTAATTTTTTTTTGTTTTTGATATAAGAGTAATAATTCCTTTTTTTTGTTTTTAAATTTTAAATATGCATATAATTTAATAGTAATTACTTATTTTTGAGTTTATCTTTTTTCTATATGTAAAATAATTTACGTTGCGAAAAGAAACAAAAAAAAATTCTAAAAACACCCTATGTGTAACACCCTATTTTTAAATTGGGCATAAATTAAAATTATTTCTAATTAAAGTATTTATATTATTATGTAATTTATAATAATAAATAATTAACAATATACGAGTATATACATGTGTTAATGTGTTTACATTTTCCTTTTTCAAAAAAAATGTGAAATAACAATAATTATAACATATGTGGCGATTCTTGATATATAGTTAATATGATCAAGATTTTTTTTTCTTTAATAAAAAAATTAATCAAAACACAGTCTAAGCAGATATTATATTATATCATAATTAAATTTAAATTTAAGATCTTCTACTTATTGTAATTATAAAAAATTAAATTAAGTTTCATTTTTTTTTTCTTTTATTGTAATCAAATTAAATTTAATCTCAAACCCATCTTATTGTAATAGATAATCTTTGGTTTATTGTACATATAAATTATATTTGTAAGTTGTAGTTGGCATTAGTTGGTACGTACTTATGTAGTAGATGGAATTAAAATAAAGAATAAAGAGTATCGTTTAAGAATCAATTATCTATCAAACCATTTCTTTTCATATTTTTTTGTCTCTTTTCTTGGTAGTATTAAGTATGAAATCAAAGATTATCTATTACAATAAGATGGGCATGGGCCACTCTTCACCACTGCCTAAACAAAAAAAAACCATTAGTAAAAGTAGGTAAAATATATGTTACTTCATTACAAAACCATTATGTTATTGAAATTATTGTAAGAGAGAAAATTAACGAAATATTGTTTAGGTAGTATTTTTATAATGCTTTTTTAAAGGCGCAACTTTAATTTTATACATATTGCCAATAATATGACGCCTCTAATTGTTTGTATCATACCATTAAAACAATAAATAGATTTATTTAAAGTTTTAGCGATACTTTCTAAGTACAATATCATTTCCTAAATAATATATAAACAAAAAGTTAAAATATATACAGTAGATTAAAATATTTTTAAATATTATTATTTAATTGTAAGGTGTTACAGTTTGGGTTCGAACTATGCAATCCTTTAATGTTTAATCCGTCAAATAATTTATCCATTTTTGCAAGAAATTCCGCCGTAGCGTCTGCAGAACTTTTATTATTAATAAATTTTCCAGCTTGTATCATAGGTTTAATTGCAGCTAAATATGTTTGACTAAAAATTTGTGTGGCATAACTCATTTTCATTTTATCAAAAGTGTTGAGATATATGTTTTAGTGTTAGCTTAGGAACCATTCTAATAGTATTTGCTGAATCTAAATTGATCATTTGTGTGTGATAGAGTATTTCTAAAGGATTTAAGCAAATGATGATAATCATATATGGCATAAATTTTCTGAAAAAAAAGGAGATTTCTTTCAAACACCTAATTTCTTATACAAACTTCTATTACTAGAACTTTGATCACATGTAATAATTTTAATATTTAAGCCTACACTAATTGCTAATTTGATATAATTTGTAATTATTTTTAGTAGTTCAACATCACAACATAAACCGTTTTGGGACGCAGAATAGCGCAGTACAAATTTCCTATTAGAAAATAATCCTCTTACTTGAAAAACACAAACATATTTAGCCAATTTGTTTTGTCTTTTTAGACCATTATCTTCAAAACCTTGAATTTCATCATGATGTCTGTTATAGTTCAAATTCTGTTTAATCAACATCTCATCAAACATGAAAACAACACTTTTAGATTTTTCGATAATTGTATGTACGAGCAGATATTAAATGTATGCTTTGAGCTAAAGATGTTTCGTCTTCTGAATAAGGAAAAGCAAATATCTTTTCAGTTATTAATTTCATGTTGAAGATGACATTTTTTCCTTTTTTTTATCTTTTTTAAACTTAGCTTTTAAAGCAATTATAATTCTTTTGTAATTCAAAATCTTCTTGTTTAATATTCTGACACATTCGGTTTTTTCTGCTAAAAGCTTTTGGTAAATATTTTCTGTTTTAATTTTCTGAATGCAATTATTGCAAAAATCGGCACTTGATCTCAGACAATCGTCTGTTTCAACTGGAGGAGAACATCGATTTTCATAATAACTAAGTTCTTCCAATTCAGTCAAATCAAAGTCATATACATCATTATTGGATTCCCGCACAAGATTATCTCCCAAAAGTAATGTAGGTTTTTCACCTTTTTTCAATTTTCTTTTCCGGACCATTTTATTTCGAAATGTTTTTCACATATTCTCTTTTTTGAAGCATCTGCAGCAATTATCTTACTTGCAGATAACCAGAAAGGAAGTCAATCCGCATTTTGTAGAAATTTAAATAATTTCAGATTTTTTAAAACAAGTTTACTCAACCCGCAAGACAAAATGCAAAATTTATTGCCTATTTCCCTTTATTTGTTTTTAAATTATTCATTTTATTTTCTAGTTTTTTGTATATGTATCTATTTGGATTAACTTTTCCTTCAACTATACTAATAATATGTAATAAATAATAATATTATATTTTTAAAAATAAGAAATGTAAAATAAGAAATGTATTCTATTAAAAATGCCACCCGAACATTTTTTATTGATTTTTATTTATTTATTGTTGCTTCTATAGTTAGTCAGCTAATAAAGGTAACGGCAGAAATTTGTGGAAAAATATTGAAGCATTATTATTTTTCCTTAAGAATGTTTAAAATTTCCTGTGGTTTTTTGACATCCTTCGACTCAAAGCTTGGCAGTAATGGTAGCAGCCATAAGCCATAAGTCTTTGCTTCTGGAGCCTCGGTAGCCTAGTGGGTAAGAGAGTATAAAATACGCTGTAAACACTGAAAAAGTGTGGGTTCGAATCCCACACATGTCGTAAGAGTCATTCCCCCTTACGACATTTACAGTCACGCCTGAACAGGAAAGACTGTGTAATTTCCTGTCCACATTCATGTGGCAGAGAAATGCATTAAAAATAAAAAAATAAAAATCTTTGCTTTAGCATAAGTAGAGCGTAATGCAATTTCATAATTGATGATAAAACTATTAGCTTCTAATTGGAAAATTTTCTTATTAATATAATATAAAAGATGCTTGTAAGCCTTTTAATTTTTTTTTATCCATCAAAATGTACATAAGAGTAAAAGAAAAATCCTAAAAATAATAAAAAAAATTTTACAGGATTAGCAACTGCTTAAAACAACTCTGGTGTACAATTTTAAATTTATCGTCCACCAAGTAATTTCATTTTTTTGGAGGGATATATGTATTCCTTTACATAATTTATTATATTTTTTCTGAAGAAAAAATACAATATGCGAACTCCTTTTATTGAATACACGCTTTGAAAAATGCAAATGTTACTTGTTCTTATTTACGCCAAACTGACACCATATATGTATATCTTTTTTCTGAAATACTTCCAAAATTTCTAACGGTGATTTCGGAGATTTTGTAAAAATTTTATTTGTTAAATATTGCAAACCACGTCGCATTTTATTATAATTTAAATAGTGTGACGCCGGACGCGTCCATCTAGGTTAATCATTAATATATAAAATTTCATAAAAGATAATAATTTGTATATTGTAATTTGTATAATAATATTGTAATTTGTATAATTATATATTTATAATGAAAACACCAAAATATAAAACAGTATTTATAACAAAAAAGATATCATAACGTTTTATATACTTACCTTTCGCAGGCACGTTTAAATGCGCCACGAATACCACTGAGTACGTCAACCGTGATTATGATAATTTTTAATATTTTTGGGTTTATGTTTTATACATAATAAACCTTATTTGATAATAATATTTCAATTCGCGCTGAACAATTCTTTTCGTAACACGCATAATACCTGTTTTACAGTTTTTCATTTAACTTTATACAATAAATTCTCTTTGACGTAAGATACATATAATATGTATAACAAATTTTGTTTGCTTTTTTTATCACTGCAAAACTGAAATTTTATATTTTGCACAATCTGACATACACATACATGTATGTCAGATTGTCATTGTAAAGTATGTTAACGCATACAGGTTTTCATACAAAAATATTAAATTTTATCATTTGACTGTAAAAAATAGTAAATTTGATTAAAATTTAACCATTTTGGTGAAGAAAAACGAGATTTACCGAAATTTAAAACAAAAACGAGATTTTAAGAAATGAGATTTGAGATACGAGCATTCGTAGCGCTCCACAAAAAATGACATTCATATATGTATGAAAGAACGAATGTAATTTTTTTTGTATCTTTTGGTGTAAAAGAAAATGACATTAGTTCGAAATGAAAAAAAAACATAATTTTTATATAAATTAATTCACTTGTCAATTTACTTTTACATTTCTTGTGCCCAAGGCAGTCTCACCTTGGGTACATCGAAGAAAAAGACTTGATTCACAAGAAAGTATTTAAGATATAAAATAAGTTACTTTGTTTAGAATCTATTTAATTTTATCCTTACTAATAATTTACAGTTATATTTATATTTGAATAAATGCTGTTTAGGCATTATTACATTTTTAATTAAACTAAATTTTTACATTGATTCCCACGGGAAAATTAAAGTTAATACAAAAAAAAAGCTTTAATTGAAATATGATATTTTAATAAGTAATGTTTATAAGTAATTTTATAAGTAATGCGTTTTGTATTGTGTTATGAAATTGATTTATTCGTATGGTTGATTCGAGTGCCTGTGTTAAATGTAGACGTCCTCGTTCGGTTGTTTAACGTGTTCGATCAAGTCCTTTATTTGTTGTTGATATTTTGAGTTTTCTAATTAAATTAACACCCATTTAAAATTGCTTTTATTTGCTACTTCATCATACAACAAATTTATCTGGTTGGTGTTGTCGATATTAATTTTCTGCAAATATGGTAGAGATAGTTTAGTTTCATAGCTCACATATGATACTGTCAGTATTTTGCGTGAATGTGTTTCTATGTATGTGCTGCATATTTCTGCTTGATTGTTCCTAAATGTTGTTTCATAATTTTGATTTGAATCTTTAAATTCCAGTAAAAATGTTCATTTTATGACTACTTGATGATCATTGAATACTTTAATTTGAGGAACATTATTGAGAAGAATCATACCACCTTTGATATGTTGAGTAGGTCATATGTGGTGTGAAGTTTCTGTTGGGCAAAGAGCTTAGTGTAGTTCAATAGTTGTGTGAAGCAATTTGAATAACTTGGCTGACATAAATTAATTGAAGTTGCGTTTTTGCATTCTGTAAGTGGCTGTGAGTTCTTTCCGCAATCTGCTGCTTTATTTGTTTCGAGTTTGACGACAGTTCCATTTTAAATCACCTGGTACATTATCATGAAATTACAAAGTTTTGTTAGTCGTAGCATTTTTAAAATATAGTGTATGAAGTTCTGATTTTGCAATATTTTTATTTTGGTTTTTTTTTTTTTTCAATAATTTCAATTTAAGAATTATGTTCCTTTGTACTAAAAAGTAGTTGAGACTAAATTGTATGGGATACGGAGGGGAAAAATGCAGATAAAGGGGAATGAGACGGTAATTGCGTCATAAATCTGTTAAGATTCGTCTTGAATTTGTGCAAATTGTAAATCACAAAACCGTCAACTTTTGTCATTTCGCTATATTAAAAATATGATCATTCCATATTTTTTGATTAAGCTGCATGCCCAAAATGCTTAGGTTTTCTGATCGTTACACAATTTCATCCTGGAACCGCAGAGTAGAGTTAGTTTTCAATTTTTTAGATTTGACAACATTGAGTTTTTGTGGTGTTAAACTACTTTTGTGTTAATATGACCTCATCTAGTAATTATGGCTAAATCATGGTTGACCGTGTTGAACATAGTAAGCCGTGCTGCATTGACGACGGTGTTTGTGACATCTGATTTCCTAGGAAATGCGTCTATCCTCTACGGCATAAAAGTTTGTTGCAAGCCCACGAATATTGCAAAAATGAATCGAAAAGTTGGCGGTCATAAAGTTACCTACAATTCCGTACAGAAATCGCAAATTTAAAATAATAAAAATTAGAATAAAAATTATGCAAATATTTATAAGTTTTTTGAATTAATATAGCAAAAATATACTACATATAATAGATAAAATAAAAGTGAATCCAAAAAACAAACCAAAAAAACAAATAAAAAAGAAAGAACTATACCTAACAAAAACATAATTCAATAACATCGTAAAAAATTAATAGTGAATATAGAAAAATATCTATTGCATTTGACAGTTTTTAATACCTTATCAAATACAAGCAATACACCTCACATATTCACCACTAATAATAATTATCCGAGACAACAATCGCAATTAATTGAAAAATAGATTTATTTTTATCTATTTCTAATTTCATTTTGTAGGAATTATGAAATATTTATTACAAAAGAAAAGGAAAGCTATAGTACAAAGGAACATATTGTACATTGTTTTTAAAAAATCAAGTAAACAAAAGTGCAATTACAGAAATTAAAAAAGTATAAATTACAAAAATTAAAAATGTATAAAATAAAAATTAGTATTTGAAGTGAACATAATTTAGTGATAATAATAAATTAAGTTTACAGCTAGAGTTATTTTAACCAGTAAAAGTTAAAGCAAGTCGATTTTTCAAGCGAAAAAAAGAAAATTTAGTATTATAATATTTAATAATTTAATGTGATGCTATCTATATTGCAAATTTATTATTAAGAAAAATAATTAAGTTATTTAGAAAAAAAAATAAATAAAAATTTTTTTTAAAAAAACAGCTTTTTTCAACTATAAAGTAGAAAATAAATTTTTAATAGCAAATTTTTCTGTAATTTTCTAAACTATATTGTTACAATCAAGATTGCTTTGAAAAAGTTTATTTCAATATGTCAAATATATATATAAATATAAGCAGGTTTAATAATCACAAGGATAAAAAAATTTTGTAAATGCATAAAATATATGAATGATCATTTTACACCAGATTTTACAGAAGATTCTGGTTTTCGCTAAATTCTTTTAGCTATGACACAAACTAAATATTTCTGTGCTTTAAGATTTTTAAAACTAGCCAGTTTTAGCTGGCCTGTTTGAAAAAAAATTAGTACAAATTTTTGTATGAATTTGTACATCTCTATGTAGTCTCTGATATAAGTATATATAAGTTTTAAAGTCTGTGAAATTAATATAAAAGCTGGAGGCAACATTTAAAAATATAAGTTTATAGTTATGCGTTTGTTGCCTCCAGCTTTTATTTTAATTTCGCAGACTGTAAAACTTATATATACTTATATTTATATATATATTTGACATATTGAAATAAACTTTTTCAAAGAAATCTCGATTGTAACAATATAGTTTAGAAAATTACAGAAAAATTTGCTATTAAAAATTTATTTTCTACTTTATAGTTCAAAAAAGCTGTTTTTTTAAAAAAATTTTTTATTTATTTTATTTTTATTTTTTAATATTAAATTTATGCATACAGTCTATTTAAAAAATAGAAATTATTAGTTATAGAACATTCTGAATTTTTTTTTTTTTTCGTTATGTTAACCGTCCATTCATATGCATACAAAAAATTTTTTTTTGTTCGTTTATGTTTACCGTCCATTCATATAAATATAACTGTTGCCTACATATTAAAAAATAATAAATCGATGATTCAACTAAATAATAATAGTTGGGAATTTGGTGTGACTGTGTTAGCAGATTTTTAATAATACAGCACACATAAAAATATGCATACCATTTTTGTACATGTTTGTACCTACATATGTAGTAAAAAAATTTGGTTTTAAAAGTATGTAATTGAGGATATATTAAATTGCTTACTTCTAAATGCTAATGTTTTTTAATTAAAAAAAAATTATTTTGCTTTTTCTAGACGATGTAGATATATATGTATGTATGTACATAACATATATTTTATGATTAATTCATAATTATTGTTATTGAAAAGAAAAATATTGTTCTTATTTACTATTTTTAAAAAAGACTGGATTTCTTATTTTTAATATATTCTTTTTGTTGTTTAATGTTTTTACATAATTGGAAATATATTCTTAGTTTTTATACTTCAGAAGAAGGCATTAGTGGTGCAGATCATTATTCCCTAATAGATCTTAATTTAAAGGCAGCTCCCAATTTAGATATCAATGTTAGGGCCATAATATGCGATTTTGATATGTTAAGAGTTTCGAAAGAAAAGCCCTATTTTAATTATAATTAAGAAAGGAAAAACACATATCTATATAAATATTATAAATAAACACATTGCTTTTATAAATAAAAATGTATACTAAAAACCAATTGATTTGATGAAAAAAAACTTAAATTTAACACTTGCTAACTAAATTTTAAGTAAGTGCATATTAAGTTTTACACTGTGTTCTCAAGTGCGGCACATTAATTTGTTTACACATTCATATCTTTCAAATGCATCGCTTTCAAACCAAAAATATTTTCGAAGCACATATTATTACATATTTTTAAGTACGTACCTACGTATATGTACACATACAATGCAAGGGGCTACATAAAAAACAATAGGCTTTTATAGAAAAAAAAACATTTATTTATTACGTATACGTATTGGTATTGGCATTGGTGAGTTTAGTAAATTTAGATAAAATATTTTATTTTGGTTCTGTAATAATTCTGTTAAAAATTCTGTTATATCTTTGTATGAAAATTTAATTTTGAAATTAAGCTAATTTCTCTAATGTTTTTCGATATTATTATTTTAAAATCATGTATTGTCATCGGGATCTGATTTAATGAAGAAAATTTCAAGTCTCTAGCTCAACTGGAAGTGTGTTTAAAATGCCTTCTAAGATTCCATCCTTTACCCAACCAAGTTAATAAAAAGCTGTTAAAAAAGTTAAATAATAAAAAAAGTTAAAAAGATAAGTTAAAAATAAAAAGTAAAATAAAATAAAATTAAAAAAAATGATGATATTTGCAAGGTAAATCAGATGACAACAGCATAATAGATAAACTCAGCATTTATAATCCAGATCTAGGTATTTATTTTTAAGTTATGTAGTCTTCCAAGTAATTTAAAATTTTTCTTCTTTTAAGTAATATACTTATATCATAACTGGTGATATTGATTAATTAAATTAATTGAACAAAAATAAGTTATTAAAGTTAAAGAATTTGAAGAATTATGTGATAAATTATATATAGTAAAAAGTGTTTTTTGATATATTATAACTGGTGATATTGATTGATTAAGTTAAACAAAAATAAGTTGATAAAGTTAAAAAAGGTAAAAATTGGTCGGCCTATACTATCCGATGTACGAAAAACGAATGAACGAAACAATGTATGAAAAGCGAATGATTACAGTAAATAAGCTGTTAATGCTTATTGGAACATTGTCAAAAAGAAGTGGATTTACAAATCACTTCTTGCCAGTACTATAGTGAGATAGTAAGATAGTGTTTAAATGATTAATTATGTGATTATTTCGGTTGATAAGAAATTGTGCAAGAAGCTCTTCTTTAGTTTTAGAGCGGTCGATATGATTCCCGTTGTATTGTCGTAGTATATTAATTTCGTCCTTGATTTCGTTTATTCTGTCTTGTAGAACGGAGGTTATTTTCGTCTGTCATTATTGTTCGTTATTGTTTTCAATTAACATATTGTTCTTAGTAAGTAGGTGTTCGTAGTCGTTATGGTCAGGTGTTCCCGTTATAAATTTCAGGTCACTACCAAGAAAGTCGATAGATTGGTTATTCGCTTTGGAATTTCCAGAGTCTTATTATATGCGAAATTTCGTCTATTTGTTGTTCTAAGATACTACGGTGCCAAGAGTCGTTCGTCAGTTGTTTAAGGAACTCTTTGTTTTCGTCTATAATTTCGTTAAATTCTGTAAGGTTGGTTGTGTGAATAATGTAGCAGAAGTCATGGTATATCGCTACATTTCCTTGGGTTTTAGCAATAAAGTGGGCTGACGTGAATTGTTCTAATAGAGGCATTCACTGTTGTACTAAATATTTGTGTAGCTAACTTAACTCTAATTTATTCATAGAATTTTATTTGGATTAATATGTTGTCTAATTAATTTGGTACACATCTTAGTTTTTCAATTTCAAAATTAAATTCGTCAAATTTTCAAAATCAATTTCGTCTTTTTTCAAAATCAAATTGGTCAAATTTTAAAAATCAATTTCGTCAAAATTTAAAAACATGTTTTTTTTATTTAAAAAAGCTTAAAAAGAGAATTTCATTTTAAAAACAGACAAAATTGATATTGAAAATTTGGACGAATTTGATTTTGGAAAAATACAAATATAATGTTAAAAAGAACAAATTTGAAGAGAAGAGTATACATACAAAAATAATATATATGTACATAATTTTATAAAATAAGATTTATTACATTTATTACAACAGTCATTATTAAGATCATCTTTTAAACGTTCATATAATATATATTCTAAATCTTTTTCTGTACTAATTTTACTTAAATATTTGTAAATTTATTTTCTAAACTATCTAAATTATATCTACATAAAATTTTCAATTAAAATACATTATTCATATTCAAAGTTCAATAAACAATGTAAAACACTTTCAATTATTAGATATTTTTTTATTTAATTTCAAAAAAATTCAATTAACAATTTGAAATACTTTCGATTATTATTTTTTGCCACTATGCGCACTATGTATAAAATTAAACAAAGGTGCCTTTAAAAATACATTGCGATTCAATTTCAAATATTCCTATACATATCCAATATATCCAATCGGATTACTTATTTAAAATATAGCACAAAAATTGTACCACGATCATCTTTATTTATTTTCATTCAATATTCATACTAAACAAGTGTATGCACTTGTTATTGTAAAATACAAACAGATGTTAGCAATTGAAAATTATGACCACACAAAATGTTAGGTCAGCATTATTGTTATTAGATAATAATTTTATTTTTAAAGTTATTTTGGTGATTGCAGTTTTGGTAATTACAGTACAGTCAAGATACTACATCCTTCCCCCAAAAAAAAAAAATTTAGTTTATTTTTCTTAAAATTTAAACTAATTTTTCATAAGTTAATAAAATAAGTAAAGTATAATTTTTTAATTTGTTTACCTTAAAATTTTTATATTCAATTATATTTTTGTTTAAAAAAATATTTATACTTGTTTTAAAAAGAATTTTTAAATTTATTCATATTTACAGATTTTTATTTTTGTAACAATTTATAATATTTATAGTTTTTCAAGATTTAATGATATTATTATTATGTAATTCTACTTTTTTATTATCTATTAATATAGTACTATTTGTACCATTTTGTTCAATAATTTTGAATGGTCCTTTAAAAGGATTTTCTAATTTTTTTTTATTCCCTACTTTTATCATCACATAATCATTAATTTTAAAATTTGATTCATTAATATTATTTTGTTTTAATTTATTATTTTCTTTATTTTTAATTAGATAGTCTTTTGCTTTTTTATTTGCATATTTTAATTTAATTTTTAATTCATTTAAATGGTCATCTAAGTTAAAATGCTATGATTATTATTTACTATTTCCATATATTTATGGAATGAGTATTTATTTTACCATATACCAATTCGAACGGTGAGTAACCTGTTGTACTTGTAGAACTACGTATAGTAAGGTAAGTATTCGTCCCAAACGTCTTGTCGTTTTAAATTCATTAGATAGTCATTTAATACCCTATGATTTCGTTCAATAGACCCTAACGTTTCATGATGGTAAGGTATTGACGTTACTTTTTCAATATTTAGAAATTTACAAATATTTTTTAATAGTAATTTCTAAATTCCGTACCTTTATCTGTTTTTAATTTTTTGAAACATCCATATTTTAATATAAATTTTTCTACAATTGTCTTTGCGACTGTTTTAGCATCTTTGGTTTCTATTGGATATGCTCCAATATATTTAGTTAACTCACATTGTAGAGTCAGAATATATCTATAGTTGTTAGATGGTCTTAATGGACCTACATTATGTTATAGTTTCAAATGATGTTGTGGGTGTGTCTGTAATCTCTTAATTTTCTTTTGTATACTTTGCTATTTTAACTTCATTACATATTTTACAATTGTTTATATAATCTTTTATCATTTTATTCATATTTTTTCATATATATTTTTGTTTTAATTTACTGATGCATTTACTTATGCCACTTATGCTTCTTTAATTAATTTATGCATTTCTTCTTTATTTATTACTTTTATAGGAGGGTCATATAATATAATATTTAAACAATCTGTATTTTCAGTATTGTTTTGCAGTTTATTAAACATATTTTTAAATGTTTGGACATCCATAATTTTATTATAACAATACGTAGACACTGTAACAAAGTTGCGCCTTTATAAAAGCTTTGTAAAAATATTTCGTTCATTTTCTCTCTTACAGCAATTTCAATAACAGAATGGTTTTAATCGAGACTCACATCAATTATCAGGCTATGAAGTGAAGAGAGTAAAAGCTTAATAAGGGGCCAGCTTTTAACAAATTTACACGCAGTCTTATGGAAAAAAAATAGGGGGCCGACTATAAATCTTGAAATAACACAAAAACCATTTACTTTATTCAATTTGGTCCAAAGAGAAAATTAAAGTCGCATCTTTTTTACATAATTCATTAAAGAAAAATATTTTAAAATGTAATATTTTCATTCATAAGTATGCATTGAAAAAATTGTCTTCTTCTAAGTTTTTTATTTTAAAAGCTTCTTAAGATAAATTACCTCAATATCATAATATTAATCGAGATCTACGTAATATTAATCGAGATCATCGAGACTACTTTCATAATTTAAAATTTTGTACACGCTTATATGGCTATAATCGAGACTCACATCAATTATGAAATTATTCATACGCGCTATATGTGAGAATCGATTGGCCTTGGGCAAGACCAAGACCTAAATCGAGACTCACATCAATTATCAGGCCATGAAGTGCAGAGAGTAAAAGCTTAATAAGGGGCCAGCTTTAAACAAATTTACACGCAGTCTTATGGAAAAAATAGGGGGCCGACTATAAATCTTGAAATAACACAAAAACCATTTACTTTATTCAATTTTGTCCAAAGAGAAAATTAAAGTCGCATCTTTTTTACATAATTCATTAAAGAAAAATATTTTGAAATATAATATTTTCATTCATAAATATGTATTTAAAAAATTGTCATCCTTTAAATTTTTTATTTTAAAAGCTTCTAAAGATAAATTACCTCAATATCGTAATAGTATACGTCTATACTACTTTCATACTTTAAAATTTTGTACACGCTTATATGGCTATAATCGAGACTCACATCAATTATGAAATTATTCATACGCGCGATACGTGAGAATCGATTGCAATTCTCTCACAATTAAATTCAAGTGTTTTCAGTTCTTGGCCTGTTTATTTAGGTCTTGCCTAATAAAGAAGAGAATGGCAATCTAGTCTCGCATACATTCAAACAAATGACATTAAAATTTAATTTTAAAAGATTTTTTTTGTTCTTATTATTTTGTTGTTTTTTTCGAAAAAATGCCCATTTTTAACAATTTTCATTACGAGTTTCCGTTATGAAATATTCCCCAAAATATGTGAAATTTTATATGAAAATTAAATTTGGAATTTTTCCTACAACATATCAAAAAATTAGCTTTCAACTCGTAATTTTAACTTAATATTTAATAAAATTACTTTTAGGTCTTTTTAGTTATTTTTTTCCGCTTGCTTTTTGACATTTGTAAAAGTAGAAGAGAATTTTTTTTCAAAAAATAAGAGTGGGATTGAAAGTTTTATTTGAAAGCTTTCATCCATAACCTAAAATTTATATAAAAATTGTATATGAAATGGGTAAGTACTTTTATAATCAAATTGAGTTTTAATATTTTTAATTTTATTTAAACATTTTAAAAATGTCATATAATTAAAATTTAGAATTTTTTCTTTCCTCTTGTAAGAAAATTAATTTTCAACTCGTATTTTTCAGCCATATTTCGAGCACATAAAAAAAGGGAGTCACAAATTCTGGTAAGCAAATTATTAAATATTCTCCATAAAAAAAGTAGTGGTGTAGGAGATATAAGTAATTTTAAATTTTTTTTTATACGATATAATTAATTAATTAATACTTATTATAATTAGTTTTGTTTGTTTTTTGTGTTAAATTAGTTTTATAACTTTAAACAGAAAATCGTATCCGAGCATAGACAATAAATTATTAATATATAAAGTGATATTTAGCAGCATTCTTTTCTACGCTTTCGCAAAATCGCATTTACTTCTTTTACAAAGAAAGTAGAACTCCGTGCTAAAATTAATTCTAAAGAAAATCAAATGCTTTTCAACCGCAAGGTTACATGAAATCGCCCAAGTGCCTAAATTCAAGACAAAATTGATAGACTTTTTCCAATTTTTCAAGAGAACTGCTTTAACAATTCAAATCCTCTAATAAATAATATTTTCAGTATAATATAAGTTAACTATATGTAAATTCTAAATTTAATAATTAGTCTATAGGTTAGTTTTAAGTATCTAGTTATAAGTCGTTAAAAAATGTGTCAGTAGGTTTTTTAGCCATTTTTCCTACACCAACTAAATTTTTTAATAATAAATATTAATTCTTTTCTCTTAATTTTAAGTCAAAGTTGAAAATACTCCTATTATAGTATAATATGATCTTCTAAATTTGTAAATATTGGCTTTTTTGTACACATAATTTTTTTATTTTTTTTTAAGGCTTAATAAATAAATAAATAAAATAAATAATTTTGTATTTACGGTTTTTTTGTTTTTTATAAGTTGTTATATTTTTTTGTCTTTTATCTTATTTTTTTATATAGCCCTTTTTAATTTTTTATACATATAAACTCTGTAAAATGAAAATGAAACTAATATTATTTTATATTTTTTACAAAATGATAATTATTTCCGTTGCAATTTTAAATTTAGAATTATCATTGGTTATCAGTTTGGAATACAAATGATAATAAAAATAGATTTTCGAAAGACACTTTCAATGCTTTAGTATTCACTACTAAAACATTAATAGATTTAGTTCATCTATCCTTAACGGAGCTTCAAATGAACTATGTTTTATTAGGCAAATTACAAACTGATTCTTTAGAAAATAGATTCCGTTTATATCGTTCTCTAGCTGGGTGCAATTTTACTTTGACGAACTTAACAGAGGGGGTCTTTCTTTACCGACGGATCAGACAAATTATGTTTTATTTCATATGACAGCAATTTTTTAGGAGATTTTACGGGAAACAAATTTAAAAAAAAATTTCTTTGAGCAAAGTAATCAAAAAAGAATACTAATTGAACTGACTTTAAATAGTCTTTGTTTGGGATGAATGACATTGATTTGGAATCGACGTGTAAATGCGGCAATAGTAGCCGCATAATTTTTTTCCAAATAAGTAAAACATTTGCAAATATTTTATTAAATAATTACACAAAACGGGAAATGATATATTAAAATCTAATAGACAAAATCGCAAATTAAAAATATTTCAAAATTAAGAAGGGTTACATAATTTTTTGTGATATTTTTTAATTTCGTGATATTTTGTTAATTTTGAATTTTGTGATATTTTTTTTATTTATTGTTTTTTTATTAATATTTTTGTTTCTACTTCATAAATATTACACTGTTTTTTTTAGAATTGAGGGGATTAGGCCTATTGGGAACACCACTTTAAAAAAAACGCTCCATATTCCCTACCTCAAAGGTGGTGTGGGAATGGGAAAAATTTTTAGATATTATAAATTATTACTTAAATAAATATTATTTAATTATTGCTTATTTCACAATAACTTATATTTCAGTTAATAATTTTTTATTTTTAAAATTTAATAAAAATTTTTACTAAGTTAATTTAAAATCAAAATTGTCATTAAAACTTTTTTTGTTACCAGTAGTGTACTATAAAAACACTCTCATTGATTTTCACGAGACTCGAATCTTAAGAACTTTAAGAAGCTTTTAAAATAAAAAATTTAAAGGAAGACAATTTTTTAAATGCATATTTATGAATGAAAACATTATATTTTAAAATATTTTTCTTTAATGAATTATGTAAAAAAGATGCGACTTTAATTTTCTCTTTGGACCAAATTGAATAAAGTAAATGGTTTTTGTATTATTTCAAGATTTATAGTCGGCCCCCTATTTTTTTCCATAAGACTACGTGTAAATTTGTTAAAAGCTGGCCCCTTATTAAGCTTTTACTCTCTGCACTTCATGGCCTGATAATTGATGTGAGTCTCGGTCTTGGTCTTGACTATTTTCTTTCACATACAAACATACATACATACATAGCTATTCTATTCAATGCAGTCAAGTTTTTTTTGAAGATGCATATCTGATTTGATTGCTGCTGCCACAGATATTCTGTCATTCTGTTCACAGAGCTATAGGCCCCTATTAGGACAGTCAACTATGAAATAGTCCACTTCAACTAATTGATAGTTGACAACTGCAATCAACCATCAACAAACTTAGTATTATGAAATGTAGTTGACTTTTTTTTTATTGTGATTATTGATACATTTTTCACTGTGAATTTAACTAATTTATTAATTATTAACTAACTAATTTATTTATTTTCAAAATAAAATTTTTGTTTACCTTTTATTGTGTTGTTTTAATTAAATTAACAAAAAATTGTTAACAAAAATGTTAACAAATATAAGAAAATAATCAAAAATGTCATACTCTTTACCATCTTTCCCATTGCCATTTTGGAGAAGCTCCCGTATCTTGGGAGCCAAAAGTCTGGCAGATATGATATAAAAAACCTAGTCGCTGATTCTCTAAACAAAACTAAAGAAGAAAACAAAAAATTAAAACAAGTCCGGAAAATGGCACCTAAGTTTTTGAGGTCTGTTTTTTTGGGACGGACTGAAAAGTCGAACTTTTTATTTCTATTCCTACATTCAAATTGCAATACAAAATCGATTAGCGCCTTTTTAAATCATGTCTATAAATGCCCATATTACTTACGATTTTTTTTTCAATTATTTATTGCAGCAAAACGTTTTTGAATGTAGCACTCTTTTCTGTGCCTGCATGATTAAGAACTATACAATCTTAGAACTGCAAACATGAACTAAACCCTTACCTTTTTGCTTTTCAAATCTAACAACTAAAATTTTTTCATTGATTAAAATTTGACAACTGTCAACTAATACTGTAATTGACAATAGCAATTTTGAGTTGATGGTTGATAGTTTCAAACTTCATTCACAATTTTTTCAACATAGTTGAAGAGTTACAATTGACAATACCATTTTAAGAAATTGATTGATACTTTTCAACTATCTAGTTGTTAGTTGACTGTCATAATAAAGGCCATAATTTTGTTGTAGAAAACTGTTCCCGAATATTTTATTTAAAAAATTTTATTTTATTTAATATTTACAGAAAATTCAAGATTTTTCAGCTTGTTAACAAAACTAAAAATAAAATAACTATAAAACTTAGAGTTAAAACTATTATTTTATCATTTTTATACAAAAATTTTGAATTATAATTTTTTTGAATGAAATACATATAGGTATGCCGAATTGATATACTAGATTTTTTTATTGTAATTCAAATTGATTCAAAATCAGGGTTTCATCAACTAAAAAAAATTATCAAATTGATTCTTACTTCTTGATTCTTTCTTGGTGGATTGAGGGCGGCAGCTCCCAACTTTAAAAAATTTCAATTGTTATATAAAAGAGTTAACATTTACTTTTTTCGATTTCGATTACAAACAAAAAAAAAGTATCAAAATGAATCTTACCGTATTCAAAAAGAGGATTCCTTGAATTGTTAGGGGGGAGGGGTTTCGGGCGGTAGCCCAACTATAATAAATCTCGATCTTCATATAAAAGAGTCAATAATTTTACGTTTTCGTTTATAAAAATGTCGAAATTTAAATTTTTCGTTTTCAATATAAAAATGTCACAATTTTAATTTTTTGTATAAACTTAAAATTTTGCATTTACATATAAAAATTACTAAAAATGTTGACATTTATGTTTAGAATCAATTAAATATTGAAATAAATGATAAAATATGTTTATTTGTTCTCTTAAAAAAGTTAAAATTAATTTTTTTAGGTTTTCAATATAAAAATATCAATAATTTTTTATTTTATGTAAACTTGAATTATCTGTACTAGTACAAAATTTTTTAGTCAATTTCTTAAAAACGTTTTGTACCCAAAATTACTCAATATACATTTTATTGTACCCAAATTTACTCAATACTCAAAATATTTTCACTTATAAATTATAAGCATTTTGTAAATGAGACTAAATCATTTTTTACACTCGTAAATGTACTCGTAAATGTACACTTAAATGTATTTATATTACTTATGAAAATAATATGAATGTGTAAAATGTAAATAAAGAATTTATTTAACATAAAGAATAGAAACTAATTTGCAATAGTATATAAATGGTATAATATCATTGTTGAATGTATTAATGTTTGAATGTGTGAATTATATTAATAATATAGTTACTCTTATAATAACGTCAATTTTATTAAGGATAAAATCAAAGTCAACAATAATGTCAGGCCCACAAGATATACCAAATTCTTAATTGAAACAACACATAGAACTGAATATGGGAAAAACGAACCCACAAACAGGTGTTGTATATTATTTAATCGATTCGACAACATTTTCTGTGACACAATTTCAAAAAATGCTTACAAATCTAAATTACACAACATTCTTAAACAATCGTAAAACATTGACATAATTTATTTCTAAATGACATAATTTATTAACAATAATATTTCCTTTGTTTTTGTTTTTTTTTTTTTTACATAATTAACTAACTATAAACTCAAAGTAATAAAAATTTAGCATTAGTATTATGTGATAAAAAGAAGAAAACAAAAAAAAAAAATCATATTAAAAGCATTGACTCATTTTACATACATAAAATAAAAATAACTTTTGTCTTTATTGTACCTATCATAATTAATTTAATTTTAACAAAGTACAAAAAATTTATTGTATCATCTTACATCTTTTTTTTTTAATAGTAAGACTAAGCTAAAGGCATAACTTAGCTTCTTTATATTGCTCTGAATGATTCATAATTCGTACATTATAATTTTTAAATGTATCTAAAAAAAAAAAAGTGTAAAAAAAGAAAAAAAAGAGAGAAAACAAAAGAAAAAACTAAAAATAAATTGTAATTTTTTTTTTGTAGTCTTAAGTCAGCAAAATAATGTTTTTTTTTTTTTTTTTTTTTGTATTGTATTGTGTAATATTAATTTTAAGTTTAACTTTAACAATTTTTGTAACGACCTTGCTTTGGTTCTAAATAAATAAATAAATTTTTATAATAAATAGTACTTTTTTCTTTCGTTAACAATTTTTAAATAAATATAATTCATAATATATGATTTGCATAATTGCATGATTTTTTATTTTAAATTGCTAGCATTCTTAACTCTTACAAGCATTATGGTACTTACAAGTCGGGTTTAAATTTTTTATTTTTTTAGTTAATAAGTATCGCATTTTAAAAATCAAAAATGCAATTTACCTATTGAAGCTTTTTAAAGCAAGATGAATAATGTACTGAAAGCCAAAAATCTCATTTTAAAAGAATTTTTTTTTTGATAAGAAAAAAAAGAATAAGATCAATTTTAGCAGGGAAAAAGCCAACTGGAAAATTTAAAAATATAGTGTATTATAATATTATAACAATTTTCCAATTGACGTAAAAAACCCAATTTTTATTACTTAAAATTAAAAAATAATAAAAATTCAAATATTTTTAAATTCAAAATCAAAACAAAAAATAATTATAAAATTATATCAGGGGCCTCGGTGGCCTATTGGGTAAGAGCGTATAAAATACGCTGTAAGCACCGAGGGAGTGTGGGTTCGAATCCCACACACGTCGTAAGAGTTATTCCCCCTTACGACATTTACAGCCACGCCTGAACAGGAAAGGCTGTGTAATTTCCTGTCCACATTTACGTGGCAGAGAAATGCATCAAAAAAAAAAAAATTATATCAAAAAAAAAAAAATATATAACAAAACAATTTTTTAACAAAAAAAATTCATTCACTAAAAAATTAAACATATACCTAAATATAAGCAAATAAAATGCATTACTGGAAAAATAAAAATAAACTATATTATGTAGGTACATATATTTACAACTAACTATATTTACAAAATTTTGATAGCTAAAATGCCGTTGCTCGTGAATTGATAATGGAAAAAATAAAAAATAAAATAATTAAACAATTAGGTATAGGTATTTATATATGAAAAAAATATTTGTTAAAACAGAAAACTACATAGTGAGAAAAAATTTTTGGGGCTAAGAAAAGTTATTAAGTTAAGAATTAATAATTTTAAGTTTTCTTTTAACAGAACCCTATTTATTTATTTTTTGTTTTTCATTATTTAACAATTTTTCTTTTAACCACTTTGCTTCCTTATTTAATAAAAGATTTATTAACATTTCTAAAATTTTTTTTTTATGCGTATAGCAATTATCATTTTCACTGAACCATGTAGAATATTTTGGGGATTTTTTTGTGGCTTCTAAACGACATGATAAAATATTTTTTTTAAGTTTCTTTCGTGATAATTTTGTGAAAAATAGTGATCAAATACGCGCATATGAAATTGAGTTATTTCGAAAAAAATTTCAGTTGGAGCTTTTAAGTTAAGGATTTCTGAATAATTTTTGTAATTTTTTTGATAAATAAATTGCTCCGAATGAAGTAATAAAATATCAGCAGATTTTTTATAAATGAATTAGTACATTGATCACAAGAAATTTTTTTCATTAATTTAAAAATAATATAGCCACAAATGTACCTTTCGGCATTTTTCGACACAATATTTTCCTGTTCTGTTTTATCAATTTCTAAATTTTCTAACTGATTTTCTTCTAAATAATTATTAACTATATTGGTTATATTATCATCGGTTTCATCAAAATTTCCCTCATTGGATTCCAAATCATTTTGTTCTGTTTCGTAATCTTTTAAATTATCTATATTAAGAAACTCTACATCATCTTCTTCGCAGTTAGAGTGTTCAAAATTATAATTAATTAATTTAACAGACATTAATTTTGCTAATATATTACTAAATTCCTGTACCGAAGGATTATTGCTACAACCATTTCTATATCTATATATATACCTATACCTATACCTATACGTATTTTGAGACGTTTTTTGTTCTTTTAAAACTATCATCAGAAAAACCAATAATTTCATCCAGTGCACTATTATAACTAAGATTCTTCCTAATAGCTATTTCATCGAAAACTAACACAGTTTCTTTTTCAAGTGATCCCTTATTTGAAAATATATTACCTAATTCGTTAATATTTTTGTCGTTAAGACCTACATTTAAATATTTAATTTGAATCCACCTATTAAGAGAACTAAAATGCGGTAATTTTAGATTTATTGCCGTCCTCAAAAATTTATAACCCTTAAGAGAACTAAAATGTATATTTAATGCTATTTTCTTTTCATCATCTGACCATGTTCTTACATTTTTAAAATTCATTTTGAATTCTTAAAGCTAAATTTTTTTTTTTAAATAAATATTTTCTGTTTTAATGAAACCTAATGTTTTATTAACTCCTGAGTATTTTTTGAAATAAAAATTTTCCTTTTTTTGAAATGTTAAACAATGCCTACAAAAATCATTTTTTTCTGAATTAAATTCATTCGGAGATACTGATACTGCTCGAAAATGTTCAACAGGTACACTTAATTTTTCTTTTTTTTTTTTGAATAAGTTTTACTTGCATACGAAGTTTTACTGTTTTCAGAAAAATTATGGTTTTCTTTACCAAAAGTTGAATGTTCTTTTGGCTGTAAGTTTATATGAGAAAATGGAAGCAAAGGATCAATGTTTTCATTAAACTCAAAAATATTATTATCGCGAGTTTGTGTTTCTTTAATTAAATATTCAGGTAAAAATAAAGAAGGAATAGCGCCTTTTTTTAGCTTTCGTTCTAAAAATTTTTTCTCAAAGTGGTCTTCGCATATAAATAATTTTTTATTTTTTATATTTTCAATAGTTACGCTACACTTTGTTGCCCAAATTTCAATTAAAGTTTTTTTTTTAGGAAAACTGTAAAACCTGCCAACAAAGTCCCGTTTACTTCTTTTGCATACTGCGCAAGGTATACCTGGCCGACGTGAGTCTTTTGTTACATCCTTAAACATTCTAATATTTACAAACATACATACACATGCAAATAGAAAGCATTAGAAATAGAAAGCATTAGAAATAGAAAGTATAGACATGCAATAAAATAACTACAAAGATTTAGAATAGTAACCGCGCCCGATTGTTTTGAAATTTTACTATTTTGTACATTGTCCTATTCCTTTGTAATTTTGCACAATGAAAATTCAGTTAAAATAATGAATTTTTTTTTAAATTAAGAGTAGTGGAAGAGTTTTTAAAATAGTGGGACTACCACCCGCAAACAAATTATTGGGACGTTAATTTTATAATCAACTATAAAATCCCATTTTTTTTTTACATATTTCAATAATATTGTATTTAATAAAGTGGGGGCTGCCGTCCCCAAACCCCCGTTAAAAAAATTATTGAAACCCTGATATGTATGTACGTACCTATTCTAAACTTTTGCCCTAAATTTTACTTACAATTAAAATCAAATTGACGGCAAAGGTTTAGAACAGCAATCGCACTCAATTGTTATAAAAAATTTAAATACAATCTCAATGAAATACAATGAAATACTTACTCAATTTTACTAAAAACCTAATATACTATTTATATAAGTAGGTATCTACTTCAATAAAATCATTTTCTGAAATAATTAAGACTTTATGAAAACCAGATAAAAAAATTTCAAAAAATTTTAAGCATTTAATATGATTTAACACCATGACCAAATTTTTTCAACATCAATAAAAACCTTGTTAAAATCAATCAAATCAAGTTTAAAGAAAATCTGGGCAACTTCCAGAAGCTAACTATTTGTTAAAAAGTGATTTTATTGATAGTGTAGTGTATTTAATTAATAAATAGAAAGTACCTATATATTATTTTTTTATAAGTACATATAATTAATAATTACTCACATATGTATGTACATATATATGGATCTTTAAAAATGATAATATGTATTAAAATAATTATTAATTAATAAAATAAAAATTAAGTTTATATTTAAAAATTTTTCCAATAAACACTTGTTTCACTTGTAATTTAAATTTTAATATACATACATATTACAAAAATAGAAATCGCGCCTTTATTAGAAATTATACATAAAGTCAAGCAAAAATAAAATATATACATATATATGATGTATATTCTATCATCTATGTATACAAATACACTTGGTCTTGGGTCTTGGGTACAAATACACAATCTTGGTCTTGAATAATAAATAAAAACATGTACCTAAATGTATATTGTAAGTCAAGCCCTAAGTAAACAGGCCAAGAACTGAAAACACATGAATGTAGTTGTGAGAGAATTCCAATCGATTCTCACGTATTGCGCGTATGAATAATTTAATAATTGATGTGAGTCTCGATTATAGACATATAAGCGTGTACGAAATTTTAAAGTACGAAAGTAGCTCGACGTATACTATTACGATATTGAGGCAATTTATCTTAAGAAGCTTTTAAAATAAAAAATTTAAAGGAAGACAATTTTTTAAATGCATATTTATGAATGAAAATATTATATTTTAAAATATCTTTCTTTAATGAATTATGTAAAAAAGATGCGACTTTAATTTTTTCTTTGGACCAAATTGAATAAAGTAAATGGTTTTTGTGTTATTCCCTATTTTTTTCCATAAGACTGCGTGTAAATTTGTTAAAAGCTGGCCCCTTATTAAGCTTTTACTCCCTGCACTTCATGGCCTGATAATTGATGTGAGTCTCGTTGTAAGTATATACAAGACCTAAGTAAACAGGCCAAGAACTGAAAACACATGAATGTAGTTGTGAGAGAATTCCAATCGATTCTCACGTATTGCGCGTATGAATAATTTAATAATTGATGTGAGTCTCGATTATAGACATATAAGCGTGTACGAAATTTTAAAGTACGAAAGTAGCTCGACGTATACTATTACGATATTGAGGCAATTTATCTTAAGAAGCTTTTAAAATAAAAAATTTAAAGGAAGACAATTTTTTAAATGCATATTTATGAATGAAAATATTATATTTTAAAATATCTTTCTTTAATGAATTATGTAAAAAAGATGCGACTTTAATTTTTTCTTTGGACCAAATTGAATAAAGTAAATGGTTTTTGTGTTATTCCAAGATTTATAGTCGGCCCCCTATTTTTTTCCATAAGACTGCGTGTAAATTTGTTAAAAGCTGGCGCCTTATTAAGCTTTTACTCCCTGCACTTCATGGCCTGATAATTGATGTGAGTCTCGGTATATAGTATACTTACTGCAATATCTGGATGTATGTATATTGGAATTATTTTATTTAGAAAACTTTTTTTTTTTTGAAAGCTAAATTGAAATATTGAATATTAACAAGGATATAATACTCAAAAAAAGAGTTAAAAAGACAATTTTTTTTTTTTATGAGCTTAAAATGAATTTAGCTCAATTTATAAGCAATAACAAATTGAGAAATAATTTTTGAGTGGATGTGAGATACAAAAAATTGACTAAAAAATTTTGTACTGGATGAATACTCTATGTATATAGTTTCTTTATGGTACTACCTAAATATTTTTTGTACAACCCTTTCCTTTTTATTATTTAAAAATTCCATTTTGAATTTTAGATAAATTATATGCAACTGACAACGCAATTTCAAAATGTCAGTCGACCATTATTTACAAACCAAAATGTTAAAAAAACTTAACTTTCTTAACTTTCAAACGAAAAGAATTGAAAATAGTTTAGTTCCGGACACGTGACCTTATTTTTCGCTGGGTTTATACATACATACATAGTATGCATGCCCCAATTTTTTTTTTTAGTTTTTTAACAGGTACATATGTGAAATAAATAAACAAATTAATATCATTAGTAAATCTATTAGTCAATTGATAGAAAAAGTATAAACATTTTCTGTTCTCTTAGTCGTAATTTGGACATTTTAAACATCGCCAAACCTATGAGGCATGGGTCATAAAGCAACTGACAGATTTGTTTGTAAAACGATTTGTAGCCAATTTGTTTAGCCATAGATATATTAACTAATAGATGGGAAGTTAGTATAGTCGTTTCTTTTCTTATGTGTTTTCCTATCTTAAGGTATTCAGTCAAAGAAATTCATATTCATTTTATATATGTATACAGTATCCATTTCGTTTATTCAGCTGTTTATATTTATTAAAATAATGTAAAGCAGTTTTTCATAACCAGTTTCATTAAGAGATTTTAAGTTTTTATATTACTTAATAATTGATATATTTTGTTTTTAAAATTAAAATTTAATTTAATTAAGGTTATTCAAAATTTTAACTACTTGTAAAATAACAAAATTAGTGATAAAATCCTTAAAAAAATTAGAAATGAATTTATTCCACCTTTTAGGAACCTATTTCTGAAGAAACTAAAGCAATACATACGCACGGTTCACTCAGCTGTTTCTCAAAATTGGCTGAAAAAAATTTCTTCACTGCCTATCTATTAGTAATATATATATGGGTTTAGCAGAGTTTTGTTGGGTTTTGTGACGTCAAAAACGGTATTAAGATTGTTTACATTTGGAGGAAAAACGTACTTTTTTCCATTCCTTTTTCAACCTTCATGTTTACTTACACCAAGGTGAAAAAGGCGCTTTTTTTCTTGGCAAAATCATGTCAGAACATTGGTACATTAGAAATGAAGCGACGATTTCTTTGCTTTTCATTTTTATTTTGTTCCGACATGTATGAAATTTTATTTTTCGTACGTGTTTTTCTTTTACCATCCCTCTTTCCTCAGTTGCCTAAAAATTTTGGAGTAACGTACGTTTTTTCACCAAATTTAAACAAGGTGAGAAGATAAGCTTTTCTCGGCAGAATTAAGTTCACGTCGGTGTTGAATAATTCCCGTAGAAATATACCGATACTTAATTTTTTGGTCTTGAATGTTTCCTTTTCACTTCCTTGTCTTCTTTTTTTAAATAAAATTTATATTAATTTATTCTGAATTTTTTTTTAGTTTCTATTAAAAATATAGAAATTGAAACTAAAGCTTATTCAAACAAAAATGATAAAAAACTCAAAGAAATTTATTTAATTCCTTTCACCTTGCTATTCAAATATGTTTGTAAAATAAATAATTTGGAAAGATTTTAGTGTTGGTTACAAAATCAGGGTTATACGCTTTTTACAAAATATGAATGAAAATGTGAGATTCTAAATTAGGAAGGATTTTAGAGCTCCGTGATGTTGAGTTCCGGAACCTCGAGTTACACGATTTCATTCTGGGATTCGACCACAACCCAAAACATATATCAAATACATGTTTATTGTTTGCCCTATTCGTTTGTTTACCGAATTCAAAAAGAATATTGCTTCAATTGTTAGCGGTGGTATGGGGGTGGCAGCCCCCAACGATAAAAAATTTCAATTTTCATACAAAAGAATTAACATTGATTTTTGTCGAAATATATGAGCCTTTGTTTTCTTCCTTTTTCTTTTTTTTCCGAATTTTATCTTTCTATACAATATATGCTAGTGCTATTCAAATGTGTAATTTGAATATGAATCATATTCAAATATATGAATGATAATATACAGTGTACAATACATATTGTATTTATAGAGCTATAAGTGTTAGGTATCCATAGCTTCCTTTATTTTTGTTTTATTTTTTTGTTTAATATATGCTATTGCTTTACATAGACTCACATCAATTAAAAGATAGAGAAAGAGATTAAAAGCTTAATAAGGGGCCAGCTTTTAACAAATTTACACGCAGTCTTATGGGAAAAAATAGGGGGCCGACTATAAATCTTGAAATAACACAAAAACCATTTACTTTATTCAATTTGGTCCAAAGAAAAAATTAAAGTCGCATCTTTTTTACATAATTCATTAAATAAAGATATTTTAAAATATAATATTTTCATTCATAAATATGCATTTAAAAAATTGTCTTCCTTTAAATTTTTTATTTTAAAAGCTTCTTAAGATAAACTACCTCAATATCGCAATAGTATACGTCGAGCTACTTTCATACTTTTAAATTTTGTACACGCTTATATGGCTGTAATCGAGACTCACATCAATTATTAAATTATTCATACGTGCAATACGTGAGATTCGATTGGAATTCTCTCACAACTACATTCATCTGTTTTCAGTTCTTGGCCTGTTTACTTAGATCTTGGTAAAAAATAGTGGGCCAACCGAGTTGATGTGAATTGTTATAAAAAAAAAAATAAACTATAAAATTTAAATTTTCATATAAAAAATTTAACATTTATTTTTTTTTGATTTCATACAAGCAAAAAAAAAGTATCAAATTGATTGTTGCTAAAAATATTGACCTATATATTACCTTTATTACCAATTAAATATTACCTTTATAATCAATTAAATTTTGAAATAAATGATAAAATATGTTTATTTTTTTAATTAAGAAAGTTAAAATTAATTTTTTTTACGTTTTCAATATAAAAATGTAAATTTGAATTATCTATACTACCTAAATATATTTTATAGAACTCTTTCTTTTTTCAATTAAAAGTTCCATTTTAAATTATGCAAAGGATATATGACGGCAATACTTTTCAAAGTTAAAGGAGATTAATAGTCAACAAAATCAGCCATTAGTGTATTATAAAAATTCGTATTTTTTTATGGTGAAAAATTTAAAACTTTAATTTCTCGAAAATTAGTCAAAAAAACCTAAAAAAAAGGCACGCGCCGGATTTAACGATAAATTAAAATCGGTTTTCCTTCTATTTGACCTAGTTTACATTTGGAGGAAAAACGTACATTTTCCACTCCTTTTTCAAACCTTCAGGTTTACAACAGGGTAAAAAAGGTGCTTTTTTTTGCAAAATCATTTCAGAACATTGGTACATTAAAAATGAAACGACGATTTCTTTACATTTCTTTTTTATTTTGTTCCGACATGTATAAAATTTTATTTTTGTATGTGTGTTTCTTTTACCATCCCGCTTTCCTCCCTTGCTAAAAATTTTGGAATAACGTACGTTTTTCCTTCGAATGTAAACAAGACCTTTTAGGTTGTCCGGACCACGTGGCACTTTATTTTCAACACGTACGTAAACTTGACTTTACCCTTCTTTTCTGTAATTTAAAATAACTTTGTTAACAGCTGACGATAGTTATTTTTCTATTAAACTATTGTCAGCTGTGCTTTGATTTAAAAACTTTTATCTTAATTTAATTAATATAGCTGCACTCAATCAATACTTGAATGCATTTCGTTTTTTACTCCGAGTTTATGCTTTTATAGGATTAACTACCATATTATACGACTACGTAGAGTTAAATATGAATTTAGTTTCAACTGTCAAAAGTAGTTTGGTACATTTATTTAATTCAAATAATAATAGAGTTTTCCGAAAAAAAATTAATTTTAAGAAGTATTATAAATTCAATTGAACGATTTAGCTTACAATTATTTTAATATGTAAGTTTATAATGTTAAAATTTTAAATAAAAAAATATAAATGACACTTCATAAGGCTTGGACATTTGAACACTCCCTAATTTGACACTTGTAGCTTTCCAATTCTAAAATTAACAACTCTACTAACTCGATGCTTTTTCGAAACGATATTTATGTATGACGTAGGAGGTTATTGTTTTGTTATTGGACTTAACTCTGGCATTTCGAATTGATTTTTATCTGCATAGTGTTAACTAAACACCAGGAACTTAGAAATGAAACGCACTCCTTTTGTGTTTGTCAATGATTTGTCAGTTGTCACTTTTGTTAAAAATTAAAATTTTCATGTAGTTTTTCATGAAGTCGTTCAATTTAAATTAAAACAAAAAAAGAAAATATTAATATAAGAAAATGAGTACTTGTACTCAAAAGGATCAAAGTAACAGAGAAGATTTAAAACAGAAATTTTGGTTTATTAAAGATATAAAAGAACTAAATAACATGAGTATTTCCGAAATTATTGATTATGTAAAAAAGCTGCATGGTTTTTTGGAAAAAAGGGAAAAAAAATTAAAAAAATACAAAGAAAAAGTTAAAATATGGGTAAAGCATATGCCTTATAAAATATCTATTTTTATATGCCTTATATGCCTTATAAAATATCTATTTTTAATCTATAATGTCCTTCACTAATTTTCAGGCAAAAAAATGTAAAAAATTAAAAAGAAATCTCTTAAAAAAATCCGATGAACCTGAGATAGTAAATAATTCGATAGAACAAATTGTACCAAAATTACCTACTGGAAATGATAACGGTAGTATAAATTGTAACATTCTTATTAATAACAATAACTAAATTTTTTTTCATAAGCAGAAAAATTAGAATTTGTAGATGAAATTCGCCAAGCAGCAGAAAAAGCTCAAAAAGACACTGGTTTTATATATGAACCTATATCTGGGTTATACTTCGATAAAAATTCTGGTTATTACTATAACGCTGTAAATAATAAATATTTAAGTTTGGCATAATTTATTCCTTCTAACACTTAATTTTGCTTTCACAATAAATTTATAGGAGTATGGACTTTATTATGATGGAAATACCGGCTGCTATTACAAATTTGATCAAGAAAGAAATGAATTTGAATTTCATTCCCAAAGTAATTCATGGAGCGGCAAAACAGATCAGGTTAAAAGATAAATTAATTATTAAACAAAAAGAATAAAAATTAGATATTTTACAGGTTCATGAAAAAAATTTAAATCAATTTATTAAAGAATTCTCCCAACTAAATTTAAACAAAATGCGGTCAAACGCATTAGGTAAGTTTTGAAACGGCTACCAAAGATGAAAACGCGGATTTCTTTAACAATTACAGGTCCAGCAAGATGAATATCAAGATTTAAATTTTATAAATCCAAACATAATTAATGATGGAGAACAGCACTATCTGTTAAGTAAAGTGAGTGATCAAAATTTAAATGAAAATTCGGTCAAAAAACCAAAAATGAAAATTTTTGAAGAATGCTCATATGATATAAAATTCCGGAAAAATAGAGAAGACGGTGAAATTTCATCAACGGAATCAGAGGAAGATGATATGCAGAAATATGAAATAACTCATTATCAAGGTAAACGTTTAGTTATAAATGATAAAAAGAAATCCGCTTTTCTAAGTTTTAATTATATGTACTCTACATAATTGATGAGTTACTTTTAATTAACAAGAGCCATGTTAATAATTTTATAGATATTGCAAAGAGATATCCACCATCTTTGAGAATTGTTGTTCAAGAAACAAATTTAGACAAAATAAAAATTGGCACCTTATACATAATAACATTTAAAGGAGGTACTTTGGGACGTGAAGGAAATCATGATGTTGTTATTCCAGATATTAATATTTCAAAGGTATAATTTATCTAGTTGCGACTTCAGAGTTAAAAAATTTGAATCTTTTCATTTTATAGTTTCATTTAAAATTTACATATAATGAAGAGAAAGAAACTTATCAGTGCGTTGATTTAGGTTCAAGAAATGGCACTTTATTAAATGGAAAGCGAATTTCACCAGCGAAGCAAGAAAGTGAACTGATAGATATTGTTCATGGAAATATTTTACAAATTTCTCAAACAAAATTAATATGCCACATTCATTCAGGAAATACAACATGCGGCTTGTGCGAACCAGGTCTTTTGGTAGAAACTAAAGATTCTGAAAAAGTTGCGTTTCTTAGTCATAAGCAGCAATTAAAAAAATTACAGAAACGATACGGACTCGAAAATGAGAGCAAGTTTGATAACATTTTTGTTTTTAATATTTATTTTATTTATAACTCGTAGAATATGCAGAACAAAAACTAATAAAGAAAGACAAATATAAAGATCGAGCTTCTTATAGAAGAGTAAAAGTTGGAAGTAGTAGCCAACATGAAAAAACTGATGTCTCATCTACTGACACGTATTTTACAATTAATATTAATCAAAAAAATTTTTAAAATGTAATTCAATTGCAGGCGAATTTCAACTGCTAATAAAGGTTTCAAAATGCTTTCTAAACTTGGTTGGAAGGAAGGTGAAGCACTTGGAAAAGAAAAAGTTGGATTATTGCAACCCGTATGTTTTGGTCTTTTAAAATTTATTCTTATATTTTGTTTATGCACTTAAAAATAAAAATTAGATTACAGTTGTACCGAATGAAGGCACTGCTGGCTTGGGATGTAAAACATCTAAGTCTCCAAATTTAACGAAACCTGAATTAAAAAAAATTAAACAATGGAAAAAAGCTCAAGAGAGATATGAAAAAATTTCAAAAACAGATATTTTTTGTGATAAAGACAGCGATAGTGATGAAATAAATTAAACATTCTTAAAATAATTTTTATTGCACGATATGACTGACATTTAAATATTTTTTTAATTATTATTTACTAATAAATCTTATGTTCATAGTTTTATTTAAATTAAAGCAGTTTAACATGGTTTAACTATGTTCCGTAAGCACCTTATGTGTGAATTATTGAAAAAAGATTTTTGCTTTTCGGTATAATCTGATATATGATATAATATTATGTATAAGTTTTACACGAGACCCACATCAATTATCAGGCCATGAACTGTAGAGAGTAAAACCTTAATAAGAGGCCAGCTTTTAGCAAATTTACACGTAATCATATGTAAAAAAAATAAGGGGCTAAATATAAATCTTGAAATAACACAATAACCATTTACTTTATTCAATTTGGTCCAAAAAGAAAATTAAAGTAAAAAAAATATCTTTCTTTTTATAATTTGAACTCTTTTTAATTCAGCCAAAATTCTCTTTCAAACACAAAAAAAAGCATGAGTCAGTAAGTATTTTTCAGAAACGTAAAATGAGGTAAGTGTGAATGAAGTGTGTTTATTTAATTTAATTTTATATTTTATAGGTAATTTTATTTGTTAATATTATTATATATATTGCCAATGGTTTTTATTAATTTATTTTTATTTTTATTTATTTATTAATTTTAATCATAATGTTTTCACTTAATATTTAATTTAATTAAATCATTGTGTGCTAATTTTGTGAAATTAATTCAAAATTATTTCTTAAATTTCTGTTAGAGTATACACAATTTTCTTGTTTGTCTTGTCGTCGTTGGTGTCATTTTGGATTTACAAAATTTTCATACTCTTGTTAGATTTGATTTTAACAACGTTCCGTAGGCTTCAAATGATAAAAAATGTATTAGATGATGATTTAACAGTGAGTCAAAATGGCAAAAAATTAACAATAGATAGATACAAATCAAATGAAACAGTAGTTAATTATAATAATATGGTTTTGACGGATAATTCAATACAAGCTGGAACGGCTGAATGCATGCTCCTTGATATTGATTTGCAAGAAACGTTCAATGAATTAATTTCAGATTGGGATTATAGAGAATCTAGTATTGTTGATCAAAATAAATTGGAAAATATTGTGTCAGTCTCAGGAGCTGTCGAAACGGAAACCGTTACTGAAGATCAGAGTTCCATAAATGTAGTTTTTATTATATTTGCATCTAGTCCAACAAATAAAGCTGCAAATCAAGTTTATGTCGAAGCGGAAACCGTTACTAAAGGTCAGAGTTCTGAAAATATTACAATTGCATCAAGTCCAAGAAAGAAAAGGTCAAAACGTCTCCAGGTTAATAGAGATGAATGGAAAGGTAGAAAAAACACAAGCTATAGAGAAAAAGGCAAATTTTACAAAGGGGAAAAAAATGAAAGCAAGTGGAACAACGAAAAAAAACGGTTAGACAAAGGAGTGATAGAGCTCCATCTCGACACAACGGACTAACTCGGTGCAATATTCTAAAATTAGAGTGTGCAAACAATGTTTCAAAATACTCTTAATTTAACCCAAGGAACTATTCTCAATTGGATAATGAAAAGGGAAAATTCTTCTGAAATTCTCAACGGTATTGATACATCTAATTCAATGCCCGTTAATTCGACAATTGATAACACGAAAGCTGGAAGACAAAAACAAAAATACTTAACGGAAATTAATTTTTTTTCCAATAATCTAAATAAAGTGGAATGACATTATTGCAGAGCGATTTCGAGTAAATTGTATCTAGAACCAAACTGGAGTAGCTGGAGTAAAAATGAGCTCGATAAAGAGTACAAAGATAAGTGATGTATAAATAAATATGTTGAAGCCTTATCTATGACAACCTTTTCAAAAAAACTTTGATGAAATGAATTTGAGTCTTTTTCGACCTTGAGTCTTTTAAGACAAAGCAGAAAAATATAGCAGAAAAGGAATATTTGGAACATCTTAAAAGAAAAGATAATGCAAGAAAGGACAAACAAAATGATAAAGATAGTGATATCAAGTTTTTGTTTACTATGGACATGCAATCTTTTTTGCTTTGCCTAAAATTAAATATATCGGTTTTATTCTATAAAACAAAGTTAATGACACATAATTTTACTGTTTATAATTTGCAAAACAACGATGGTTATTATTTCTTGTGAAACGAGACAGGAGCTTTAACAGCGAATGAATTTGTTTCAATAATTTGTTATTTTATTACGAAAGAAGCAGTTTCATATTTAGATTCGGAAAATAGAGAAATTATTTTTTATAGCGATTGATGTACATATCAGAATAGAAACACAACTCTTTCGAATGCATTTTGCTCCTGTTCTATACAAGAGAACGTTAAGATTATTCAAAATTTTTAGAGAAAGACCACACACAAATGGAGGTTGACTCCATGCGTTTAACTATCGAGCGAAAATTGAAAAATAAAATAATTAACGTTCTTGCCGAGTGCCGATTACATAGAAATTTGTAAACAAGCCCGACTTGACTACACTACTTAAGTCACACATTTTTCAAAAAATTTGAAAAAATTAAATCCTTAAATTCAATGAGACCAGGTAAGGTAGCAGGAGATCCAACCGTCATTCAACTTCGGGCTTTAAGATATATTGCTGAGATGAAAATTATGTAGAAAACCAACTTTGAACAAATTTGGATTGAACTGCCTCAGAGAATAATTCCAAAAATTTCTTCTATTAGTCTTGACAACATTCCTGTAATGTATAAAAACCATAGATATACAGGGTTTTCCAATTTGAGTGATATGATTTCTTTCAAAAAAAAAAACACACTAATTGTTAAGGAAATTCAAATGTTTTTTATTTAATGTGAAGTACAATCGATACAATTAAGTTCTGAATAAAACGTCATTCAAATGGCCTCCACGACTTCTTTTGCAGGAACGAATTCGATAAACCCAATTTTCGAGTACTTTTTCCACTAAATCAAGTCGTATGTTATGAATAGCACGTTCAATATTGACTTCTAAAGCTTGAAGATAATCTGGTTTATTGCTAAAGACCAATTACTTCAAATAACCCCACAAGAAAAAGTCTAATGGTGTTAAATCACAACTTCTTGGAGGCCACAATTTCTGGAAATAATCGAATCTCTCAACTTTTCTCGCAATTTGTTGCACGTAGTTGCACGCTATGCGGCACGTAGCCCCGTCATGTTGGAACCAGATGTTGTCAAGATCAACTTCTTCAAATTTCGGCCATAAAAAGTTGGTTATCATCGATCTATACAGCTCTCCATTGACAGTAACGGTGTTACAAGCTTCATTTCGAAAGAAGTACGAACCGATGATTTCATCAGACCAAAAACCACACCAAACTGTCAATTTAGGTGAATGTAATGGTTGTTCATGAATAATTTGTAGATTTTCTTCGCACCAGAATCGACAGTTTTGTTTATTTACCGCACCACTCACATGAAAGTGAGCCTCATCGGAGATGATTTTCTTAAGAAAATCGGTATCGTTTTCAAGTTGTTCTAAGACAAAATCAGCAAATTCATGACTTTTAGGGTGGTGGATAATGAAATTGTAAGTATTACTGAATACAATGAAAAAAAAAAAGACAGATTATGACATACTACAAATGACCGAAACGTCACTTAAAAATTATATCACTTAAATTGGAAAACCCTATATTAACTACTTTAGATTGGCTATATAAAAGAAAAATTCAGTCAATTTTGAGTCAACTGTTTATTGATGTTTTTATTTTGTGTAAATTTAAATTTTGTTTCCCCTAGAAACAACAATTTGAACAATTTAAACTAACTAATTTAAAACTTAATAATTTAAAAACTAAAAATATGTGTAAAATACTAACATTTAATTTTTCAACTTTTTTTTTATATTCATTAATTTTATTTGCAGAACGATAATATATCCAATATCAATGAGAGAAACTGTACTGCGATTTTATGATAATTTTATTAATGAAATTTTTTATTAATGAAATTTTATTATTTAAAAACAGCTGGCATCCAACTTACGTCAAATGAACGACATTACTTGGATGTCATATGTTTTATTTTGATATTTCGTGTATAGGAAAATACATTAGAGTGAAAGAGAAAGTGCCAATCTAAAGTACTATATCTATGATAAAAACCAACTCAAAATTAAACGTCAGAAATATGATCATCTACATCTACAATCACTAAAAACCATAATTCCAACAGATTATCATATTTTTTATGACTCTTTGCCTTATGACTTCATTTTTATTGTATTTTTTGTTGTTGTTTTAAGTTAGTTGTTTGAAATTAGGACTGTGAATTAAAATCATTTTTTATGTTAATATACATATATAATTAAACTAAATTATTACAAAACAATTCGGTTTTTTAATTTATTCGATAAAAAACAAACTTAAAACGAATAATGAGTATGTTCTTTAAATATTTTTTATTGTATTAGGGAAAGTTATATGTGTATGTCCCATAACAAGGTATTTAACAGCATTAGAGTAATTACACCTTTTTAATACAAAACTATTGAAAAATGTGCTTTCGAACAAAGATAATAGCTTTTAAATCTTTTTTTTTTTGTATACTGAAAATTTAAGATTTTGGATTTACTTATTTTGCAATTTGATCGACGATATGTATATACATATGTATTATATTTTAGTTTTAAAAAATATCAAAATCGATGATATTAATTTATATATTTTGTTTTTTTTTCCGTTTTTTTTAATGTACCAGTTGCTTCAATTTTTATTATTTTACCATACGTAAATGCATCAGTTCACAGTTGAAAGAATACCCGTGCAAAGTGCAAACTGGGACAATATTCAGGTTAAGTCAAGTATGGTCTTCCTATTACCCCGTTTCGCACCATTTTATTACAGCATCATGCAGCTGCAGCACTTTAAATTTATTGGAAAGCGGTATGAAACGAACAAAAAAGCCTCCAAAATGAATTCACAAGGAGAGATTTTTTGTAACAAAAATTTAGGTGATTCACTTCACTTGATGAAAGAACATTTTTATTTTGTAAGGGTTTTTTTTTATATTTATTTTCATTCAATTTCAAAAATTCCACGAGAAAATAATAAAATAATGTATGCGCTTACTTTAGTAAGGTTATAGGGAAAAATGTTTATATGTTACTATAAATTATTTTTATAATAAATTATGAATAGATATACAGGGTGTTTCCAACTCAATGGCCTTCCTTGAAATAGGTGATCGGACATACCGAGACGAACAAAAAATTGTATTGGAAGGGAAGGGTCTATTCTGGACCCTTTTCGAGATATGAGGGGTACTACCATAAAGTAACTATATACATACAGAACTCACGTAGAAAAAAAAATCGTAGTCAATTTCATTGATTTGAAATCACCCCAAGATCGTAGTTGGGGATATTTTGTAAAAAGATCGTATTTTTGGTATACTATCAAAGAACATAAGAAAAACAAAACAAAAAAATATTTTTTCATTCCTTCAGTTCATAATTCATTTTCTTCGAACTGATTCTTTTTTTTCTCTAAAAATTGATTTTATATTGTTACATACATACATACATATTTATCTATGCATGACAAACAAATGTTCTTATAATTTTAATAAACCGACACCGACGAGTTAATATAAAAGCATATAAAATGGAATTTTATAGATCTCATAAAGAATAACTACACAACACATAGATACTATTTGAAAGCCAACAAAATTTTATTATAATATTGCAAGTGTGATGTAAATTGTAACGGAGATCCATTTGTTTTTATTTTTTTCTTTTTTGTTTAGAAGAATATTTCTTCTAAAAATTAAAAAATATTTTTGGATGGAATATTGAAATTTTCTAAAATATTGGTATTAATCTTTGTGAACCCACAAAGGTATAGTTGAGACCAAATTTACTGAATGTTTAATTACATATATTAAAGCTGGTTTTCATTAGACCAATATATCGACGAAAATGTTAGAGCATAGACAGAACATACAAAAGTAATATGTGTTTGAAAGAGATTAAGCTAAAAAAATAACCATGAAAGATTTGAAAATATCCAAGAAAGTAACCATAAATATCCACGAATTACATGTGTATGCAAAAATTGTATATCTTACAAAAAAATTTCTACTAGGTACCATGGCATTTAAATTTTGAAGTGTCAAAAAAATAAACAAATTTTCAAATTTTATTTTTTAGTGGGAAACTATATTAGAATGACTATATTATCGGTATAAAAATATTATTAATAAACTATGTATATTATTTTTAACAACTTTATAAATAAAAAATTTTAAATTTTTAATTAAATATGATTATAAACATTAATAAATTAGGTTATGTACAATTTTAAGTGTCAAGGTTACTGTAATATTTTTTAATAATATAATTTTTTTTCTTACTCTTTCCCACTGGTAGTGCACTATATTTTTCTCTTTCTAAAGTTGCGACAATATCCATGAAATTTCTCATGAAAACCAACCTTTATGACTATAGATAGATATGTAATTCTTTCTATATAGCAGAATTCTTAAAAGTATTTTTTGATATTGAATAAGGTAACTACATATAGTTAGCCATATTAAAAAACAGAATTTAAAAATTTTAAAAATTAAGAAGGTATTTTTTAAAAGAAAAACATTCAACACAAAGATGTTAAACAACTTACCATATCTTTACAAAAAAAATTAATTAAGAAGATACAACTACATGAACAACAAAAAAGTTATTTTAATGCACGATATTTATAACAACGCCTTTACACTTACAAGCCGGAACATTCAACGAAACTTTGAAAAAAAAGGCTATTTGTGTACAAAATAAATTGAGTATTCCAATCCGGCTTGTAGGATATTTAGGCTTTGATATAAAATATTTTAAAATTTTTTATGAATATTTTTTTTTGTAACTGATGTATGGATATACATACATATCTATATAGATATTCCTCTCGTAACACTTTTCAATTTTATTTTTAGAATATAAAATATAGAATACAGATATTCGTCTTGTGATACTTTTAGAAATTCTTAAAAAAATTTGAGAAGTTTGTTCGATATTGGTATTATAATACGGGCAATTACTTGTGACCAAACTTTGCCCAAGGTTTTTTCGTTGCTAGAAATAACATCTGATAAACCATTTTGTAATTATAATAATAAAACATTTTTTGCTTATTCGATTTTCCCCATCTAATTAAATCTCTAGAAATACATTAATGGATTCCGATTTAAAAACCTCAGATGGGATTAAAAGCTTTAAAGTTTTCATAGATTGAAAAACTAGTTGTGTACCAAATTAACTAGATAACATATTAATCCGAATACTTTTGCAAAAATGAGATTTAAATTAGCAACAAAAATATTTAGTAGAAAATGCCGCTATTAGACCAATTATTGAAACGTCTGGTTTTAAAAGTATTACTAAAGAAGTTGCAAACATTTTGTACATATTAGTGTTTGATAAACTTTTTGATTGTCTCAACAGTGGATCATTATATTCTTATAGTAAATATCGATCTGATATTAATCTAAATAGCTTGTAATTTGAATTTTTAAAATATTGTAAGATTGACTAAAAAGAAAAAATATATCTTTAGAGGGAATGAAAATAACTTTAAATTTATATTAATATATACACATTTTTTGATATTTTATACTTTTACAATAATAATTATTGTACCTATAGTTGGGTTTTGAAAACAACTAAAATTAATTGATAAAAAATCGAGGTAGAATCGAGGTTTTTTCTTTTTTTAAGAAGTCGAAAAAGTTATATGAAGAAATATATACAAATGTACATACATACATCAATTGACATACAAACAAAAAAAAACAAAAACTAAAATACGATCAAGTTGATTTTACGAAATTAAAAGAACTGTCTAACTTTTGTCTTCCATGTATATAGTTACTTTATGGTACTACATTATAAATTTAATTAAAAATAAAATTTTATAAGGACAAAAAGAACACATTAAAGATATAAATTTATTACAAAAAACAAAAATTATTAATTGAATAATACATGTGATATTAAAATTATAGTTATTATCGCGACTCACATCAACTATCAGACCGTGAAGTGCAGAAAGTAAAAGCTTAATAAGGGGCCAGCTTTTAACAAATTTACTCTATACTATAAATCTTGAAATAACACAAAAACCATTTACTTTATTCAATGTGGTCCAAAGGGAAAATTAAAGTCGCATCTTTTTTACATAATTCATTAAAGAAAAATATTTTAAAATACAATGTTTTCATTCATAAATATGCATTTAAAAGATTGTCTTCCTTTAAATTTTTTATTTTAAAAGCTTTTTAAAGTTCTTAAGATGTGAGTCTCGTGTAAGTCGATGAGAGTGTTTTTATAGTACACTACTGTTAACAAAAAAAGTGTAAAAATGAAATTTTAATGACAATTTTGATTTAAAATTAACTTAGTAAAAATTTTTATTAAATTTTAAAAATAAAAAATTATTAACTGAAATATAAGTTTTTGTGAAATAAGCAATAATTAAATAATATTTATATAAGTAATAATTTATAATATCTAAAAATGTTTCCCATTTCCACACTACCTTTGAGGTAGGGAATATGGAGCGTTTTTTTTAAAGTGGTATCCCCAATAGGCCTAATCCACTGAATTCTAAAAAAAAACAGTGTAATATTTATGAATAAATAATAAATAGAAACAAAAATATTAATAAAAAAAATATCACAAAATTAAAAATTAAAAAAATATCACGAAATTAAAAATTAAAAAATATCACAAAAAACTATATAAGCCTTCTTAATTTTGAAATCTTTTTAATTTGCGATTTTGTCTATTAGATTTTAATATGTCATTTTCTCGTTTCGTGTAATTATTTAATAAAATATTTGCAAATGTTTTACTTATTTGAAAAAAAATATTACTGCTACTATTGCCGCATTTACACGTCGATTCCAAATCAATGTCATTCATGCCCAAACAAAGACTATTTAACGTCCGTTAAATTAGTATTCTTTTTTGATTTTTCAAAGAAATTTTTTTTAAATTTGTTTCCCGTAAAATCTCCTGAAAAATCGCTGTCATATGAAATAAAACATAATTTGTCTGATCTGTCGGTAAAGAAACACCTCCTCTGTTAAGTTCGTCAAAGTAAAATGAACCTGCAGTCCCGCGTTTTTTCAGAAATAATGATTTGCAATCGACGCATTTTATATTTTTTTCCAAAGTATGTGAGGCATATCCTCCAACGTCCTCTTATTTAATTTAAAGGCTTTTTTAATATGTAAATTTTCTTCTTTTTGATATAAGTCCGTGAAATGCGAAAAACGGGCATGTTTAATAGCTTTGGTTTCAAAATCTGAAAAATGTAAACATTTATGTGATGCATAATTATTGCGAACATTTTTGAAAAGATGGACAGTGTCAAACTGTAAATATATATTTCCGATACCATTTGGGTTAGGAAAATAATTTTGATTTTGTAAACTCAAATTTTTAAACATTGTTTGATTAATTTTGTGATTATCAGTTATAATCACAAGAACGCGGAAACCTTTACTTTGAACCAATTCAATTACAGCCTTTGTGGTGTCAGTTAGATATTGACCTGATGGCCGAAGAACTGGAATTAGGCGAACAATTTCTTTGAAATTTCCGAAAACTGACTTAATCATAAAGGCCAATTGTTCTAGCAGCTTCCGTTGAATTATTATCAGCCATTCCTACAACATTGTTCGCTTTATATTGTAGGCCTTGACTTACATAAATTTCGTCAATTAATGGCCACAAATTAAGGATTCGAAAGCTACAGTCAAATAATTGCTATCGCTTTCATTATTTTTACAATTAGGTGTTATGTGCAATTGAGAAGATATTTTTAAAAGATGTCTACTGCTTGGAAGATTAAAATACTGAGAAATAATTGAATAAGTAGCTCTAGAATGAGCAAAAATTAAAAAAGACATTACCATGGTACCGCAACTATATCGGGGTTGTTTAGAGTTTGTAAGCTGAATTTGGTCAATAATAATATTTAATTTCTCTCGTTTTTCAGAATTATCCTCATTATTTAAATAAGCTTCTAGAAGAAAGTGAGCTTGTTCTAGAAGTAGGTAAGTTTTATTAGAATCGGATAATTATTGAATTGAATTGAATGAACTTAATTATTGAAAAACGATATTAAATTCCGTAGCTGAGACCAAAATACAAGTTTCATATTTTGTGATAAAATATTTATAAACTTTTTGGCTGGTTCTTTTATAGAGCCTGAAAAGTAAGTAACTAATAAATTATTATCAATGATAATTCTAAATTAAAAATTGCAACCGAAATAATTATCATTTTGTAAAAAATATAAAATAATATTAAGTTTCATCTTTATATACAGACCAGTCATTCACATTGATTATTTTATCAATATTTGAAACTAAAATAGTAAAACTTAAAATTAAATCACTAGCGTGAGAAGTTTTTGCATTATTATTTGATAAAGCTACCGGATAATTAGGGAAAATACTTGGAACAGCATCTGGCAATAAGCGGTGGCCGTTTAACAATATTAGAAAAACACGATTCTGCGAAATGTATAGAACATATGGAACTACATAACGAAGGTTGCCAATTTGGTTTGGATATTGCTTTTATCCACAATGTTCTATAAGGTTCTTTGTTGGGAAATTGAAAAGCTGGAACCTTTTTCACACTAGAAAAATAATTGGCTACATCCAGACACCGAACATTTTCGAACTATTAGAGAATATATTAGAAAAGTTTATATGTATAAAAATTCAAAAGGGCTATATAAAAAATAAGATAAAAGACAAAAAAATATAATAACTTATAAAAAACAACAAAACTGTAAATACAAAATTATAAAACTAATTTAACACAAAAAACAAGCAAAACAAAACAAACCTAATTATAATAAGTAATAACTTTTTTAAGAAGATAAAGAAAGATTAAATAACTTAGAAAGTGGGTCTGCAAAAAACATAAAACAATTTTTTAAAAATAAATTGGGAATACCATCAGTTCCGGGACTAGAATTATCATCCAATTATATCTTATAAAAAAAAATTTTAAATTAATTATATCTCCTACTCCACTACTTTTTTTTATGGAGTGTGTCAAAATATTTAATAATTTGCTTAGCAGAATTTTTGACTCCCTTTTTTATGACCCAGAAATATGGCTGAAAAATACGAGTTGAAAATTAATTTTCTTACAAGAGAAAAGAAAAAATTCTAAATTTTAATTAAATGACATTTTTAAAATATTTAAATAAAATTAAAAATATTAAAACTCAATTTGATTATAAAAGTACTTACCCATTTCACATACAATTTTTATATAAATTTTAGGTTATAGTTAAAAGCTTTCAAATAAAACTTTTAATCCCACTCTTATTTTTTGAAAAAAAATTCTCTTCTTCTACTTTTACAAATCTCAAAAAGCAAGCGGAAAAAAAAACTAAAAAGACTTAAAAATAATTTTATTAAATATTAAATTAAAATTACGAGTTGAAAGCTAATTTTTTGATATGTTATAGGAAAAACTCTAAATTTTATTATACCCTACACCTAAAGTATAGGGTATATTAACTTTGGTATGGTGTTTGTAACCACCAAAAGGAAGCGAGTTAGATATGGACATGTATATATATTCTGAATCAGGATCACCTCCTGAGTCGATTTAACCATGTCCGTCCGTCCCTCCGTTCGGACGATAACTCAAAAACTAATAAAGCTATCTTGATGAAATTTATATAGTAGGTTACTAATTATGAAAGGAAGGCTTAGTTCGAATATGGACAAAATCGCTCCATGGATTCGGATTCTGGAAGCTTCCGAATGATTCCGGAGCAAACGAGATTATCTCCAAAACCAACAAAGATAGAACCTTTAAATTTTGTACAATGATGTTCCTTCCCGTTCGATTTATGTCTCTGAAATTTAAGAGGATTTGGTCGATGGGTTCGGATATTGGAAGCTTCCGAATGAGCCCCAGAGGAATCGAGATTATCTCCAAAATCAACAAAGATAGAACCTTTAAATTTTGTACAATGATGTTCCTTCCCGTTCGAATTATGTCTCTGATATTTAAGAGGATTTGGTCCATGGGTTTGAATTTTGGAAGCTTCCGAACGAGCACCAGAGCAAATGAGATTATCTCCAAAAACAACAAAGATATAACCTTTAAATTTGGCAGAATGGTGTTCTTTCATGTTTGATTTAGGTCTGTGAAATTTGAGAGGATTTGGTCGATGGGTTCGGATTTTGGAAGCTTCCGAACGAGCCCCAGAGCAAACGAGATTATCTTAAAATCAACAAAGATAGAACCTTTAAATTTTGTACAATGATGTTCCTTCCCGTTCGATTTATGTCTCTGAAATTTAAGAGAATTTGGTCCATGAGTTTGGATTTTGGAAGCTTCCGAACGAGCACCAGAGCAAATGAGATTATCTCCAAAACCAACTAAGATATAACCTTCAAATTTGGCAGAGTGGTGTTCTTTCATGCTTTATTTAAGTCTCTGAAATTTGAGAGGATTTGGTTCATGGGTTTTTATCTTGGAAGCTTCCGAACGAGCCCTAGAGCAAACGAGTATATCTCCACAATCAACAAAGATAGAACCTTTATTTTTAGTACAAGAGTGTGCTGTTATGTTTCCTTTTCTATAAAATTGGAAACTGACATTTGAAAGAATTTGAACTATGGATTCGTATTTTGGAAGCTTTCGAACGAGTCCCAGAGCAAACGAGATTATCTCCAAAACCAACAAAGATAGAACCTTTAAATTTTTTACAATGATGTTCCTTCCCATTTGATTTATGTTTCTGAAATTTAAGAGGATATGGTCCATGGGTTTGGATTTTGGAAGCTTCCGAACGAGCCCCAGAGGAAATGAGATTATCTCCAAAAACAACAAAAATATAACCTTTAAATTCAGCAGAATGGTGTTCTTTCATGTTTGATTTAGGTCTGTGAAATTTAAGAGTATTTGGTCCTTGGGTTCGGATTTTGGAAGCTTCCGAACGAGCGTCAGAGCAAATGATATTATCTCCAAAAGCAACAAAGATATAACCTTTAAATTAGGCAGAATGGTGTTCCTTCATGTTTGATTTAGGTCTGTGAAATTTGTGAGGATTTGGTCGATGGGTTCGGATTTTGGAAGCTTCCGAACGAGCCCCAGAGCAAACGAGATTATCTCAAAATCAACAAAGATAGAACCTTTAAATTTTGTACAATGATGTTCCTTCCCGTTCGATTTATGTCTCTGAAATTTAAGAGGATTTGGTCCATGGGTTTGGATTTTGGAAGCTTCCGAACGAGCCCCAGAGGAAATGAGATTATCTCCAAAAATAACAAAGATATAACCTTTAAATGCGGCAGAATGGTGTTCTTTAATGTTTGATTTAGGTCTCTGAAATTTAAGAGTATTTGGTCCTTGGGTTCGGATTTTGGAAGCTTCCGAACGAACATCAGAGCAAATGATATTATCTCCAAAAGCAACAAAGATATAACCTTTAAATTAGGCAGAATGGTGTTCCTTCATGTTTAATTTATGTTTCTCAAATTTGTGAGGATTTGGTCCATGGGTTCAAATCTTGGAAGCTTCCGGATGAGCCCCACAGCAAACAAGTATACCTCCATAACCAACAAAGATAGAACTTTTATTTTTAGTACAAAGGTGTTCTGTTATGTTTCCTTTTCTGTAAAATTGGAAACTGACATTTGAAAGAATTTGTACCATGGGTTCGTATTTTGGAAACTTCCGGACGGGCACAAGAGCAACGAACATATCTGCAAAACCAACAAAAGTAAAAGCTTTAAATTTGGTACAATGGTGTTCTGGCATGTTTTCTTTATGTTCCTGAGATGGATTCGATGAATTGGAGTGGCAATTCGGGTACCTGTCACACACCTCCCAGGGACTAACAATCTTCGAAATTAATAAAGATAGAAACTTAAAATTTTTTACAAAGGTGTCAAGCATATCCCAAGAGGATGCTTCTTTTACGTTCCTGAAATTTGAGTTGAATAAGACAGAAAAGGGAAGAAGTTCAATCAGCTGCCAAAAAAACTTATGGATTTTTAATTTAATTCGAATTATTCAGGTGTAGGATATTAATAAGTTGGTTGCATCGACTTACTGTTACATATACTTGTTTTCATATAAAATTCGACATATTTTGGGGAATATTTCATAACGAAAACTCTTAATGAAAATTGTTAAAAATGGGCATTTTTTCGAAAAAAAAAACAAAATAATAAGAACAAAAAAATCTTTTAAAATAAAATTTTAATGTAATTTGTTTGAATATATGCGAGACTCGATTGCCATTCACTCACAACTACATTCATGCGGTTTCAGTTCTTGGACTGTTTATTTAGGGCTTGGTTATTATTAACAAAATACAAATCAAAACTAACCATCGATTGATATAAAAAAAAATATCTCGATAATGTATTCTCAATGACATGAATATAAATCTCTTTTTAAAGATTCTTTAGTTAGTTGAAAGTTAATTTGGCGTTTGTGTATATTGCATAGAGACATCATTCTATTAAGTGGTTCAAACTTACCATAATTAGTGCGCTGAAATTTCAAATTAAAGAGGTTAACCGATCTTAGCCTAGTATTTGAACAAAAGCTAATGTTGGGTAGATAAAATATTTCCTTTTACCAATTCTGTCAAGAATAATATGTCTGCGACGTTACGACGTTTTTCAAGCGTACACATATGTAAAAGGTTTAGTCTATGTTCATACGGAGGTAGATTATAAGGATCTTCTCAAGGCAGCTGACGTAGGGAAAATCTTAGAAATTTTTTTTGAACAGATTCCATTCTGAATATATGGGTTTTATAAAATGTGTGGAGTCCTGGCATATTCTAAATTAGGACGAACTAAGCAAGTGTAAAGAGATTTAAAAACATAAGCATCATCAAACTCTCTAGCCTAATAAAACCGAGTATAGAGTTGGATTTGTTTAAAATATATGTATAATGAGCATGAAAAGAAAGTTTACTATCAAAAAATACACCTAAGTCTTTTATAGAATTAACTTTAGGGATAGTTTGAAGGTTAAAGGAATAGTTATATGAAATTGGATTAGAACGGCGACAAAAAGTAATATAAAGTAAAGAAAAAGAAAAGAAAGAAAAAGTAAAGCACATTTAGTAATATTTAGTTAAAGGTTATTGATATTACACCAATTAAAAAACAAATAAGCTCAGCTTGCAATGCATTCGAATCGTCTAAGGAAGTAATTTTCTTGAAAATCTTCATATCATGAGCTTAAATTCTAATATCGCAATGTTGAATTACGGAAGTGTCATCGTTGATTGCAATAATAAACAAAAGCGGTGCACTGTGTAAGAGCGGTGTAAACACCTGTAAGAGCTTTAAATTTAGAAGAAATTGAAGATCTAAAAGAAACACGGTAGCTACGATCAGAAAAATAAGCATCGACCCAATTAATAAAATATAGTGAAAACGCCAGGTTCTGCAATTTTAAAATAATAATATTATGAGAAACTAAATTGAATGCTTTACTAAAGTCGGTGTAAATTACATTCATTTAAAAACCATCCTCCATATGTTTCAGAAATGTAGCTGTGGATTTCATAAGATTGGTGACTGTAGATTTACTTTTTACAAAGCCATGTTGATTGGGTGATAAAGGGCTAGTGCAATGATCATGTATAGAATCGAATACTATTAATTCAAAAACTTTAGGAATGGAAGATAATTTTGCGATCGGCGATAATTGAAAACGTCATTTTAGAGGTTTTTTTTATGGACAGGCTTAATAAGAGCCACTTTCCAAATTGATGGAAAGATTCCTGAAGATAAAGAAAGATTAAATAACTTAGAAAGTGGGTCTGCTAAAAACATAAAACATTTTTTAAAAATAAATTGGGAATACCACCAGTTCCGGGACTAGAATTATCATCCAATTTAATCAAATAACATAGTATCAAATTAGGATCAATAAAAATATTTCTAAGCGTTGTTTTAGGAAAATTATTTAAATAGGAAAAATTTACTGTGTCAGCTTTTAAAAACCGATGGGGTTTTAGCTTGGGGATACCTTGCTGAAAAAAAATCACGAAACCATTCGGAAATAATTGTGGAATCACAGCTACTATTATTATTATAATTCATAAAAGTTGCATATTTATCACATTTTCTTTTAGAGTTCACAAAATTCCAAAACACGTTAGGCTTAGATTTGATATTTAAAGACATACTCTGCACATAATTTGAATAAAGGTTATCGGACAATAGTTTAAATCCATTAAATAACACGATAAAAGCGTTATAGCATAAAGTAATTATATACATAGAGTATTCACATGGAAGAAAAAAGTTAGACAGTTTTTTTAATTTCGTAAAATCAACTTGATTTAGTTTATTTTTATTTTAGTTTTTGTTTTTGTTTTTTTTTGTTTGTATGTCAATTGATGTATGTATGTACATTTGTATATATTTCTTCATATAACTTTTTCGACTTCGTAAAAAAAGAAAAAACCTCGATTCCACCTGGATTTTTTATCAATCAATTTTAGTTGTTTTCATAACCCAACTATAGGTACAAGAATTATTATTGTAAAAGTATAAAATATGAAAAAATGTGTGTATATTAATATAAATTTAAAGATATTCATTCCCCCTAAAAATATATTTTTTCTTTTTAGTCAATCTTACAATATTTTAAAAATTCAAACTACAAGCTATTTAGATTAATATCAAATCGATATTTATTATAAGAATATAATGATCCACTGTTGAGACAATCAAAAAGTTTATCAAACACTAATATGTACAAAATGTTTGCAACTTCTTTAGTAATACTTTTAAAACCAGACATTTCAATAATTGGTCTAATAGCGGCACTCACTGTTCTACTAAATATTTGTGTTGCTAATTTAAATCTTATTTTTGCAAAAGTATTCGGATTAATATGTTATCTAGTTAATTTGGTACACAACTAGTTTTTCAATCTATGAAAACTTTAAAGCTTTTAATACCATCTGAGGTTTTTAAATCGGAATCCATTAATGTATTTCTAGAGATTTAATTAGATGGGGAAAATCGAATAAGCAAAAAATGTTTTATTATTATAATTACAAAATGGTTTATCAGATGTTATTTCTAGCAACGAAAAAACCTTGGGCAAAGTTTGGTCACAAGTAATTGCCCGTATTATAATACCAATATCGAACAAACTTCTCAAATTTTTTTAAGAATTTCTAAAAGTGTTACAAGACGAATATCTGTATTCTATATTTTATATTCTAAAAATAAAATTTAAAAGTGTTAGGAGAGGAATATCTATATAGATATGTATGTATATCCATACATCAGTTACAAAAAAAAATATTCATAAAAAATTTTAAAATATTTTATATCAAAGCCTAAATATCTTACAAGCCGGATCGGAATACTCAATTTATTTTGTACACAAATAGCCTTTTTTTAAAAAGTTTTCGTTGAATGTTCCGACTTGTAAGTGTAAAGGCGTTGTTATAAATATCGTGCATTAAAATAACTTTTTTGTTGTTCATGTAGTTGTATCTTCTTAATTAATTTTTTTGTAAAGATTGGTAAGTTGTTTAACATCTTTGTGCAGAATGTTTTTCTTTTAAAAAATACCTTCTTAATTTTTAAAATATTTAAATTCTGTTTTTTAATATGGCTAATTATATGTAGCTACCTTATTCAATATCAAAAAATACTTTTAAGAATTCTGCTATCTAGAAAGAATTACATATCTATCTATAGTCATAAAGGTTGGTTTTCATGAGAAATTTCATGAATATTGTCGAAACTTTAGAAAGGGAAAAATATAGTGCACTACCAGTGGGAAAGAGTGAGAAAAAAAAAATATATTATTAAAAAATATTACAGTAACACTTTGACAGTTAAAATTGTACATAACTTAATTTATTAATGTTTATAATCATATTTAGTTAAAAATTTAAAATTTTTATACCCGTACGATAGGATCAGGTATAATAAAATTACTCCTCCGTTTGTAACACCTCGAAATAAGCGAGCTAGATATACCTTCGAAGGTATGGATCGGATCAGAAAAAAATTCTAAGACTTTTGAGCCATGTCCGTCCGTCCGTCAGCACGCTAACTCAAAAACTAAGAAAGCTAGAATCTTGAAATTTACACAAAATATTTTGGAAGTAATTTGTAGGTTCCCTATTTTTTTTGGTTGAGTTTGGACCAGAACTTAGGGTAGCTCTCGAACACCTAACTTTTAGATCCCCACATTTTTTTTGCAATAGAGCTATGAAATTTTAACTAGGTACTGATAGATCTCACAAAAATATTAATTTTATTTTTAATAACTTTTTTTTGTAGCCCCACCCGTTACGGAGCTGCAGCTCTCCAAAGGGTCAAAAAAGCTCTATATTTAAATTGTTATAGCACAAGTTGTGTAAGGTATATCATCATTTTGAAAACGCCAAACGATTACTACTTTTATTAGCTTTAAAATTATATATACAATAAATATATATTTGTGGCACACGGTGTCTTAATTTACCGTTATGCGAAACTCAAATTTTGCAAAATCCTTCAACCCTTCTATCTTCTAAACGGTTTAAGTTGGAAACTTGAAGTGTTGACAGAAGTTAGATCTTTGAAAATAAGTATTAGTCATTTCAGAAATTTTTTTTGTATCACCCCCCGTTTAGGAGCTATAAGGGGTCAAAAACTGAAAATTGCCTATTTTTAAACACCTGTAACTTGAACACCTGTTAAAGTTTTTTTGAAGTAATACACAAAAATTAAAGCTCCAACATTATACTCTTATTTTTGTTAACAACTTTTTTTAATAATATAGGGTTACTTTATAATTGACGAAAGTGTTACTTGATTTTTTCAAATTTCTAACAAATTTCTTTAACGAATTTTTTCCATTTTGTTTTACTCGATAATTTGAAATTGTTGAGGATATAATGCGTAGTACATAAAAATGTAAATAAATAAACAATATAACGGTTGCTTGAAGAATTTTTATTTATATGATATTAATATATATACATACTTATATAATATCATGTTTATTTACATATCGTATATGTGAATGAATGATAAGAGTATATATGTATATTATATAGCGGCGTATTTACATACATATATGTATTTTATTGTACTTATAAGAAATTATTCTGCCAATGGAATATTTAAATATAATATAATATAATATTTAAAATTATATTTACTATTTTGTACTAAGTAAATTTAATATACATTTACCGCTTAGTATCAAATGGTACTATAGAATATTTGAAAAAGTTCTGGATTGATAATCGTTATGTGGAAGGTTAGAATTTGCTTTTGAAGAATGTACATATAAACATGTAGTTTGAATATATGTACAACCCATAGTTCTAGAAATTATAAAATTCACCCAAATTATTTTAAAATACTAAAATATTAAAAAAATAATATTGTGAGCAGAGTGACAGGCTGTGAACATACTAACGGTTCGTACGGGTATCTAAGAGTTGACAAAGGCAACTGTATTCTTCCTCGTTTATTTATAAAGTTGTTAAAAATAATATACATAGTTTATTAATAATATTTTTATACCGATAATATAGTTTATATAGTCAATAGTCATTCTAATATAGTTTCCCACTAAAAAATAAAATTTGAATATTTGTTTATTTTTTTGACACTTCAAAATTTAAATGCCATGGTACCTAGTAGAATTTTTTTTGTAAGATATACAATTTTTGCATACATATGTAATTCGTGGATATTTATGGTTACTTTCTTGGATATTTTCAAATCTTTCATGGTTATTTTTTTAGCTTAATCTCTTTCAAACACATATTACTTTTGTATGTTCTGCCTATGCTCTAACATTTTCGCGGATATATTGGTCAAATGAAAACCAGCTTTAATATATGTAGTTAAACATTCAGTAAATTTGGTCTTAATCATAGATATATTAAGTACTTTAGATTGGCACTTTCTCTTTCACTCTAATGTATTTTCCTATACATGAAATTTTAGTCAAAAATAAAACATACGACATCCAAGTAATATCGTTCATTTGACGTAAGTTGGATGTCAGCTGTTTTTGAATCATAAAATTTCATTAAAATTATTATAAAATCTCAGTACAGTTTCTCATGAGTTTCTCCATAGATATTGGATATGTGTATTATCATGCAGATTTATAATATTTAAATTCTAAATTTGAAGAGAATAGACAAGAATAGCAAACAAGCAAATTCCAAAATAAAGAATTACAGAAAAAATTTATAGTATCGTATTTATCATATATTATTTGAATATTATTTTCTTTTTGAATTTATACAAACTTCATATTTTTGGTCACTGGAACGACAATAAGCAAGTATTCAAGATTTAGAAAAATTCAAAATTACAAAAAGAAAATAAAAATTTAAAAGATAGTATTGGTAATAAACTATTACTAGAAGAACAAGTTTATGATTTACAAACTCGATTAGCAAGTGAAAATGAAGCTGCAGATACGATTGCACTAAGGATAAATATTTTTTTCTATTAAATATTTAGTACTTAAATCTATAACATAAATTTTTATTTTTACATATATTATTTGAATATTATTTTCTTTTTTAATTTATACAAACTTCATATTTTTAGTCACTGGAACGACAATAAGCAAGTATTCAAGATTTAGAAAAAATCAAAATTACAAAAAGAAAATAAAAATTTAAAAGATATAAGGACTCAGATTTTCTAGAACGTGAATTGAATAATTAGATTTCATGAGATCTTATTGATACTAAGAATCAAGAGTATCAATTACTATTACAACAAACAACTAGGTGCGCAAATATGCATTTAAAATTACTAATATATTTGTAATATATTTATTTTTTATGAACCATATTTTTAATTTTAGGATCATATGTACGGATAATATACCTTTCCAAATATATGTACAACTATATGTATATGTTCGGATAATACACCTCAACAAACTCGGTGGAATATAATGGTGATCCATAAACACCTATCAGTAGAATAATTCTCAAACGATGAGCACGAGCTGTATTAAAGTGATAAAATATAAAATAAAATATTAATGTTATTGAAAAATAAATTTTCTTTTTTCCACACCACACATGGGGTAAAGAAAAAGGTGCGTTTTTTTTTAAGTGGTTCTCCAGGAGGCCTATTCCACTTTACAGAAAAAATAAATATTTAAACAAAAGTAATACAATAACAAAAAACAAAAATAATTGAAAATTCAGTATAACAAATAACATGCATAAAATAATACAAAATTCAACATTTAACAAAAAATAAATAACAAGTATAAAATAATAAAGTTTTAATTCAGTTCACAAAAAGTAATTAACAGGACAAAAATAAAATGAATGAAAAGTTAATATACATAATATGTAGTATGTTAGGTACATAATAGAAAATGCATAAGATGATAATATGTTGTGTCTATTTACAAAGAATTATGAAAAATATTAAAATTATTTACAAAAAGTGAAAAATATGAAATATTCAAATATAAATTAAAAAGATAATTCAGGTATTTTACAAACCAGCAAATAATATTAATTTATTCAATTTTTGTCTACTAAATTTAGATTGATTTAAAAGTTGTGTTTTTAATTTTGCCAAATGAAAAAGTTTAACGTTTAAATAATTTTCTGCTATAAATTTTATTAAAAAATATCTATGATTTTCCAGAACGTCACACTCTATTATATGATCATCCATATCGTTAAATATTGTATTTGGAATGTTTCTTAATATAACATTAATCAATTTCATCCAAAAATGTTTTTCATTTATCCTATTTTCAATTGTGAAAATTGATAAATATTTTTCTGTTATTCTACAAATATTAACGATATTCTTAGACGGTTTAATTAATCCACCAAAATTTTTCAAATCTATTAATCTTGATTCTTCTTTTTCTCCATCAAGGATAGTTTCAATGCAAGAAGAACAAATTATTTTTTGTAAAATTTTTCTTTGAATCCATCCAGCAATATATATTACTGCAGTGTCGATGACAGGACTAATTGCTTGTAAAGGTATGTCATCTATACATATTTCTTCATCTAAATTGTCTTCATCCATGACATTTAGAGAAAATGAATTTGAATTAATTTTGTCCAATGTTCTTCTGAATGAGATTGTTAATATTTTAATATCCATTTGTTCCAAACAATTTGCTTCTGCTGAAGATTTGATTTCATTTTTAATTAAAAGCCTTTTGTAAGCTGACATAAATTGCGCTACTGTAGGATTATTGTTCCAGTATCCACGGCTTCTTATAGCTGAAAAAAAAGTTTCCAAATGGTCTTGACTAAATTTAAGGGTACAAATATAGTGTAAATCATCATTTGTTTCAAAATATTCTTTGTACATTTGTTAGAAAGTGTGAGTAGCCAAGATAAAACCTAAAAATCCTGTTTTTACTCGCAAATCTATTATTTTCGCTCCTTGAATATCAGCAGTTGTTCTTAAATTCATTAAATAATGTCGGGCGTTTTTAAAAAAATTAAAGTAATCTTCTTTATTTCTTTCCCCTATAGCGTTTTTATATCCTTTTCCGAATATTGTTTTTGAATTAAAAATATGAAATAAATCATTTAATATCCTAATAAATTCTATTGTAGCTTTACATTCAATAAATGATTTATGCTGTGTTTCGGATAAATATTGTAACGCATCTGCCACACTTTTACTAAATGTTTGTGCAGCTAGTTTTACTTTCATTTTCTGATTTTGCCATTCGATATGCTTTTGGGTTATTTTATTAGCCAAATGTATTCCTTCTGTGGTTTGCAAATCATACAAATTTTCTATAAATTTCCATTCTATTTTATCACCATTTTTATTGTACATTAATTCCTTAGTAGCTAATGTATTTCTGATCAACTTAAGCATATGAACAATATCAAGTAATATAAATCTTTTTTTATTAGTTAGCGGATTTAAAAAGAACGGTTTCATATTCTCGGGTTTTAAATTAGCTCCCAATTCTGCAGCCATTGCTATATTGCTGGGTGGACCATCAAAAGTTAGATTAATTATTTCAATATTTGCATCTTTTAAAAAAATTAAGGCTTCTTTTATTATATTTGCCTTTTCTGAACCGTTCAATCCATTAACTGCAAAGTATCCAATACGAATTTTCCATCTATCGTTTATTGCATTAATCATCAAAACAAAAACTTCAGTTGATATATGGAAAGAATCATCTAATTGTCTTTTGAAATTACAGTCAACTCTTCCTATAAATTTTTTTTTAATTTTATCATACTGCATATGTTTTCTTATAGACATTTCATCCATCAGTAAGCAACAGTAAATTTTTTTTTCTTGGGTTTTCATTTTTATAGCATTTCAAGCTTCTTCAGAAAATCCCGGTTCGCCATCAATAGACGAATACCATTGTCTTAATGTCCTTGGAGATGGTAATTTATTTTTAAATACTGTTCTTAAATAATTATACGCCCTAGGAGAATAAAAATGTAATGTTATTGCAAAATATCGTAAAACAGGTGGGTACTTAGTACCATGTTTTCCAGTTTTTATTGCTTACAGCATTTTTTCTGTGTCATCTGATTCTATTGTCGATTGTAATATATGTGCATTTTCTGATATTAAACACCGTTTTTTCAGATCAAAAATAATATTTTTTAACGATGCAATTTTTTTTTTCGAGTAAAATTTATTATTCTGTAATTTCTTAACTTTTAATTTTTTGGCAAATAATTTTTTTTTTAATTTATGAACATTCAATTTTAATTTAGCCATGCGGGGAGTTAATTTTGATAACGGTAATTCAACTTTACTAATAACTTTTTTAGGCGATTGTGAATTCGTAGTTACTAAATTAAGATTTTTGCTGGTTTGTGCAGATACATTATTTAAATTACTACTTAAACTAAAATTAGATTCTACAACTACATTATTCTTTAAATCTTCATCCTCAAATCTACTTAGATTCACTTGAACTTCATCACATAAAATTTCAAGTTGCAAACTATATTTTGAAAGGGAAAATTAATTTTATAATCATGCAAATTTTCATAACTAGCGTGATGCCTATATGTATTTTTAGAAATTTTTTTGTACTTACGTTTCAGATGAATCTAAATGTGGAAATCTTGAAGGAATGGATTTTTCTTTTAATTTTGTCGTACTAAAGCTGAATGACTTTAACAGACATTCCTCACTGAAATGTTCGCTACAAACACAGGATCTATCTGGATTCACTTCACTTTGTTTATTTAAATATTTAATATGAAAAATCCACTTATTTTTTAAATCCTCGTCGTTCGGAAACTTGTGAAAATAGATGTTCTTACATTTATAATATGTATTTAAACATCCCTTTACACAACAAGATTGACGAGAATTGTACATGTTTTTTAGTTTTATTTTATATTTACTTGTATAATATTTTATGATAAATTTTTAGTTTAATTTTTTAACACTTTTTTTATTTAAACACTTTTTATTTTATATTTATTATTTTCTTTTTAATTTTTTAACACTTGTTTTATTTTTATTTCACTACATTTAAGAACTACTTATAAAAAATTTTAGTTCAAAGAATTTTGGCGCAAAATTTCCATTTTTAGCGGGGACTGTTTCCAGGGGAAACTAAATTTAAATTTACACAAAAAAAAGCATCAATAAACAGCTGACTCAAAATTGACTGAATTTTTCTTTTATATAGCCAATCTAAAGTACTATTATATCTATGGTTTACAAAGGTTAATACCAATATTTTAGTAAATTTCAATATTCCATCCAAAAATATTTTTTAATTTTTAGAAGAAATATTCTTCTAAACAAAAAAGAAAAAAATTAAAACAAATAGATCTCCGTTACAATTTACATCACACTTGCAATATTATAATAAAATTTTGTTGGCCTTCAAATATTATCTATGTGTTGTGTAGAGTTATTCTTTATGAAATCTATAAAATTCCATTTTAAAATTATAAGAACATTTGTTTGTGATACATAGATAAATATGTATGAATGTATGTATGTATGTAAGTAGATAAGTAGGCACTTGGGCCAGATAGGTCAGTAGGTCAAGGTCACCCGGAAGTAGGTCAAACCGTAATTAGGTCAGACAGGCAGTAGGTTAATGTCATAAAAATAGGTCAGACAGGCGGCGGCGGCCGCCAGACAAGTCTAGTTGTTTATAAAGATTGTATACTTGTTTTAAGTAATAGGTAAACATGGAAATAGTAAGAAAAAATTGCTTTTTATTTTTGCTTGCAATTTTGAGATATTTTTGCTTGTATTTTTGATATGTTTGCATTTATTTCTTGTTTTCTTTTTCTTTCTTCTTTCGTTTTTTTTTATGACAAGTAGGAAGGAAAAACCATTAATTAATTGTTATGTAAGAATGTTGAAAAAAAAATGAATAAAATGAAAAAAAAAAAAAAAAAAACAGGAAATCAAAAAAATATCTAGCGTGGTACATGTTTACTTATTTACGTATACTTGGCTTAAGAAATAGGCGCATATGAAAGTAGAAAGAAAAAATGGTTGATAAATGTAAAAAAAAAAAGAAAAACAAAAAACTTTAAACGTACAAGATATAACAATTTTAAAAGGTACAACGCATCTTTAAAATTCATAAAGAAAAAGTGCAAACCTGTTTTTCTGTCTACATAATGATCAAACCATTGGATTTTTTGTTTTTTTTTTTTTTTTTAAAGAAGAGATTTAATAATTATTGTAACTTTGTCGTGTAAGATATTTTTTATTTGTAAGAATGTTGAAAAAATTAAAGTTATGGAAATACTTAACGATTAACATGTTGCTTAGGTTCATTGTATGTTGCATAATCTGCAAAGAATAAAAAAAGAAAACAAATCCAAGTCATTAGGTTAATTGCATTTGGTACCTATATTGAAAACAAGAATATAAAAATAAAACAGATTTATTTACATGTTCAAAAAATTTTTATTTAACTAGAAATACATATTTTACAATTTTATAGAAATCTGAGTTGCAAAATTTTTATACAATGATCATGTTAAGATTGCAGAAATAGTGAAATCCAATTTTTCTATACGTCTTTGATTATATACGTCAGTTTGTAAATAAATTTGAAAAATCTTAATTTAATATTTTTTCTTTTAAGAGATGCATATAGACAATAAAACAATTTTTTACAGCACATCTGAAACTGGCATTTGTATAGTGTATAGGACATGTTGATTTAAAATTTTCAATCTTTGATAATGACGGTAAGTCTCTGCTTAGATCTTCTATTTTAACACTGTCAATGTACTTTTCAAGAAAATGTTTTTTTTTACTCTCCTTTAACATAAATTTTTTCAGCTGATTCTAAATAGTATTTTAATATAGGTTTTATGTCTAAATATTCAATTAAACCGTTCTTCCATTTAAGTCCATTTATTTTATTTTCGCAGTAGTGGTTATTATAATTTCCCTCTGGACTAAGTTCTTCTGCAGGGTATGGTGGTTTGAAGTGATATACAGTAGGAATTAAACTTCCTTTTTTTAGTATAGCCAGTTCTTTTAGGAAATATTGCTTTTCATTTCCTTTTAAAAATTGTAGATCAACTACGAAAATTTGATTATCCATGTTGAAGGTTTACGGAAGAATGTTCATTAGAATTACTAAATTTACATTTATATTCACTTCGGAAAAAGAGCTTTTCCTATAAATATAGATTACCAATGTTAGTTTTTAACTAATACAAATATGCTGTTTCACCCATTTACTATGATGGTTGCGGGGCAATCATGCTGTGGTAAAACCACTTTTATTCATAATTTAATAAAATATACAACCACATATTAATAGAATTATTTGGTGTAATCCAGACAAAAATGCCATTCCAAAATATATCAAAGATGTAGAACATAGTAATACTATTCCAGATTTTAATGATAATCAAAAACCTTTGTTAATTATTATCGATGATATGATGTTAAATTCTCATGATAAATATGTATGTGATTTATTTACTAGAATATCACATCACAGAAATTTATCAGTAATATTTGTAACACAAAATGTTTTTCACCACGGTAAATTTTCAAGAGATATTTCACTTAACTGTAAATATCTAGTACTTTTCAAAAATCCAAGAGATAAATCGCAGATATTACCTCTAGCTCGCCAAATATATCCCAATCAAATCAAAGCATTTGAAAAAGTATATAATGATGTGACGTCAGTCCAATACGGCTATATATTAATAGATCTTACTCAAGACGGTAATGACATATTTCGATTAAGAAGTGATATATTTGGAAAACGTTTGTGTTATTGTACGAGAGATCAATTAGAACAATTTGGGGAAGAATATGAAACGTTTGAAGACCAATCGTCATATATTGCACCTATTAAAAACCTCTAAACTAAAATTGCAGAAAGTAATTATAAAACACTGTGACCCTGAAGTAATTAAAATAATTTGTGAAATAGCATTAAATATTTTAAAAGGTAATTGTAATCTGAATAAAAAAGCAACAACACAATTACGAAAGTATAAAAAGGAATTAAGATCACTCATTTGCCGTAAAAAATTTATAAATAGCAAAAGAAAAATTATTATTCAACGCGGTGGATTTCTACCTACACTTCTTGGTACAGTACTATCAGGGATAATCGGAAATTTTTTAAAATGAATAATACAACATTTAACAAAATAATTCTAAAACCCGAGATTTATGAGAAAATGAAGCAAAATGCAGACGCTGAACTTATGAAAATTATGAAAAAATATTGATAAATAAACATCTTACGGACACTCAAAAATGGTATTTATACAGACAAAATCTATTTAAAATAAGAAACAAAAAACGAGAACTTCCTAGAAATAAAGAGGAAAGAGTAAAAATTACGGAAACAAAAGGTACTCAAACTCGTGCAAAACCAATTTATATAGATGGGAATCTCAGTGGCATTTTCCTGAATATAAAAATGTTGGAACACAAGTTGTACCTGAAGAAGAAGTATATGAAAAAGAAGCTGATGACGAAGTATTTGATGATGAAATTCAAGAAAATATTTTAACAAAAGCATTGTCAGCCGCTTCAGTTGGAGAACGTCTAAGAAAAAAAAATCGTCTTAACGCCGAACGTCTTAGAAATCAAAATGTACAAATTTTTCAATTCGTAAGAATAAATCCGCAAGCTCATGGACAACATACAAGTAAATGATGAATTTTATGTCACTTTACTTAGTGATTCATCTATGAACTATTATCCAGAAAATTTATTATCATCTTTTACAAATAAAATGAATAAATACATATGTGATTCAAGGTGGAAAGTCGGTATTTCAGAAATGTATTTTAATGATTTCGTTCCAAATGTGTATGGTGAAGAATGGGAAAATATTTATTAAAGGTATGCAGAAAGATATGATAGGAGTTGGAACATCATATATTCAATACATAGAAAAACAAATGATATGTGACTGGAAAGTTTTTCTACTACCAACACTAATTCAAAATATACGCCCACTTAATAGGTTTACAAGAAAAAAAGTTGAACGCTTGTTGATTTGGGGAATTTTTAATGTTATAAACGATGATGTTAATTATATACAACCAGCAAAAGCTGAGGAGATGCCTAAAAATATAAGTTACACTACAATATGTGTTACTAGACCTAAAATAGACATAAAAATAAGAGCAAATTACGCTTACACCCTGGAAGGACTCTTGACAATATGTTTCAATCAAGTATCTTCGAAAGTTACAGAATTTAAAAAATATAAACCACGTGTAATAGAAGCTTTCAAAACTTTTATAGATAGTGTACAATTCCCATTATTAAACCAGATATGTTTTTTATATACACAGATATAATTGTACCGCAAAAAATAGGTGATAAAGATGTAAGATGTTTAAGATCTGTTAACATACAAAATTCTTTCACTGAAACTGTAAAAGAATTCCGTAATATTCAATATTGCAATGTGGAGAAATCATTTAATAACATTTCATTACTTTTATGTGATAAATAGGGACGCAAAATAAACTTTTCCAATAGTTCAATTCCAACAAAAATTGTATTACTTTTTAAAAAAGTATAAATAAAAGCCATTTTACAAAACTATATATTATTTTATTTTATTCATTATGGAGAGAGTATACTATAAGTATTATTTAATTCAATCTGGTACAGGACTTGATGATATCGGCCCTTTATTACATTCAACCGTATCTTTTCAAAGAGGCCGTGGATTGGGAAGCTTTTTTGGGGAACTTTTTAGATATTTGAAACCATTATTTACTTCAGGCGCTGATATTTTGAAAAAAGAGGTTATTAACTCTGGTATTAATGCTTTATCTGATATTGCATCTGGTGCAAATGTAAAAGAAGTTATGCAAGATCGTAGTAAAGTGATTGTTAAAAATGTACGACGTGGTGCCGTACGAAAACTGAATGAAATATATGGTTCTGGTAAAAGAAAACGAAAAGCTATGAAAAGACCATTCATTAAAAATTTAAACTATTTTACGTCAAAACGACGCAAAGATAATAACAAAAAGAAACCTAAAGATATTTTTTAATAATTATTATTGAGTGTATGAAATCTGAGTTGAATATTTTTAAAACCCAACCCATTCAGTCTAGCATTTTACGATCTGAAGAAGTTTTCTACAATCCTATTGCTTCTTTAGACAACCCTTCAACTATTGAATTTGTTTCACTGGGTCATAGCGATACATATAGAGATTTATCTTCTACATATTTCAGATTAAAAGTACAAATCTTAAAGAAAGATGGAACGCAATGGAATAATGATAAAAATGCTGAAGGAAGAATAATAATACAACCAAGTGTAGTTAATAACATTTTACATTCTTTAATAAAACAATGTAATGTTTAATTAAATGGCAAAAATATAACACTATCTGATGGAAATTATCACTTTAGCGCTTATATTGAATCTTTATTAAATTATGGTACAGATGCTGCTGCAACTCATTTAGAATGTGCAGGATGGATTTTAGATAAAGCAAATATAGCTAAATCTGATAATAATGGTTCAAAACAGCGCCAAAAATTGTATCATAATAGCAATGTAGTGGAACTTATGGGTAAACTACACGTAGATATGTTTAATCAACCTACTCTACTTATAAATAATGTTGACATTCGTATAGTTTTAACACTTGAAAAACCAGATTTTTATCTATTTGCAGACGATTCTGATGAATCACAATTAAAAATTATAGAAGCTACGCTATTTATGAGGCATGTTACCGTTAATCCAAGCGTACTGTTAGCACACAATGCTGTTCTTGGGAAATCCATTGCTAAATATAATTATAAACGCGTTGAAGTAAAAAGTTTTACAATTCCAATGAACAGCTCATCAATATCACTTGATAATGTTTTTATTGGGCAGTTGCCAAACACAATAATTTTTTGTATGACAGAAAATGTGGTTTACTCTGGAAAAAGATCAAAAAATCCATTTCCAATCAAAATCAAAACCAAATTTTAAACATTTTGATATTTCACAATTTGTGTTAAACGTAAATGGTGTTCAAATACCTAATTCAGCAATTGAAACCAGTTTTTCAGATGAAAATAATTCCTGCACAAGAGCATACAGTACACTTTTTACAGGAACTGGAATTTACCACAATGATAAAGATCATCAGATAACAAAGTCTATGTTTAGAATGGATTTTTTATACTTGCTTTTGATTTAACTCCAGATGCATCTGCAAATGAAGTATGTCAAGGTTTACTAAACCAGGGTACAGTTAGAATTGAGGCAAGGCTATCAAAACCACTTACATCTACACTAACTGCTATTGTTTATGGAGAATTTGATACAAGCATACATATTGATAAAAATCGAAATATATTCACAAATCTATAAATAGAATATTGAAACATGTATTTGAATATTCAACAAGATGTCATCGTCCTGTGCACTTGTGTAAGTAAAGTTTTGTTGTGACGATAAAAATACTTTATTTGTAAAAGATATTTGTTTAGTTGGAATTAAAGAACCTTGTAAAAAATTTGTAAAAGAGTTTACTTACAAATTCCCAACAAAAAAAATTATAAATTTTGAAAATTACTCTTTTGGAACTGTACATAGTGATAAAATTAATAAAGAATTAAGGCAGGTGCTAGAAAAATTTGATGTTATTATAACAAATGAAAAAATAAAAAAGGAGTTTTTAATGAACTACGTTAATGAAATAAGTAGAGTGTATGATTTGAGTCAGTTTGAGTTATGAACACTTTAGAAATAACTAGTGTTTTAAAATTTAACAAATTTACAAACAAATATTTTAAGGGAGTTTTTGCTTTAGACAAAATTCAAAAAATAATAGAAACACCTACTTTTTTAATTCTAAATACAGACAAGATAAAAGATCCAGGAACACATTGGTTTGCGCTTTATATTTCAAAGCATGGTTGCACAGAATATTTTGATTTGTATGTTGGAGTTCCAGATAAACCGAAAGTTTTGAAATATTTAAAAAATTAGAGTATAGTTTTTAATAATTGGCAGATACAGAGTGTTCTTTCGAATGTATGTGGACAATACTGTTGCGTTTATGATTGGTATAGATGTTTTGGTTTAAGCATGAAAACTTTTTTGAATGAATTTAGCAAAGATAATCAATAGCAATAATATAGAAAACGACAATCTGATTGTTAATATGTTTTACAACTTATTTGGAAATTTAAATTTTTCACAATCTTGTGTACCTAAGCAATACAATTAATATTAAAAAGCTTTAGTTAAAACGTAGTAATGGAAGATCAAGGTTCGAACACAAATTTGATGTTGAGTTATACTTATTTTCTCAACAGAAATCAGACATTAAAAGTTCTTGGTGGTTTTGATACAGAATCTCTTGTAGCAACGTGTCAAGAAAAACATGTTATGAAATTGCACCAACAAATATATATTCCAATACAACCTTATAGCGTTCAATGCAATTATTCTAGATTGTTTTTTGAAATAGCTGTACTACTAGAAAATAAAATTTCTAATGTTTTAAACAAAAACAACAATAAATGAAAAATTTTTTAGATTTTATTTAATTTGTTTTTTATTATGAATTACTTATATATCTATAGTAGATACATATACATTTACACAAATATTCTTATATATTATTTCTAAAAAGTTCTGTAAAATAGTCAGGATCTCCTTCTTGGTTATTTATTTCCCAAATTTGTTGCTCCACTATATCTTCATCTAAGACTTGAAACGGTGGTATGAATTCTTCAGTTTCCATTAATTCCTCTTCATCTACGGTGGATATAATTTCATAAACTTGGACCTCATTTAGTATACTGACTATTCCAGTTTCATCAGTAAATGGAAATGTTGTTGAATCAGCTGCCATTTTAATTAAATATCTTACCAAAATTGAATTGAAAATGATTTGCCAATAAAATTCAACTGCGTTATATATTGTAGCATTCAGTCAAACTTCAAGTTTTATAAATAAAGAAATATAAGAGTATATAAATAATGAAATGTAAAATTGGATTTTTAAATCTACTTATATGGTGTATAAATCATGTCAAAATTTCAAATAGTAAAAGAACATATAGATCTGTACAGAAAAAAATGTTACAAGGTAGCAAGTAGAGATTTTTATTCCGGTTCAAAAATTTAATGTATGATGTAATTTTTCTTGGTTCTTTTATGAAATACCTGTGTTTTTACGAAAAAAAAAATTAAATAAATCAATTTTGTTAATTTCAAAATCAATTTAGGTACATATAAACCTGAATCTGAAAAAATAAAGCAACTAAATAAAAGAAATTTATACCTTTTTTTAAATTTTATTTTTATTTATTAATAATAATAAAAACTTATAACTGCAAACCAATTTACATTATTTATTGATAATTTGCATATATTTTACCAAAAGACTTAGATATATCTACAATACTTAAATTTAAATTTTTATCTTTATATACAAAATATTCTTTTTCTTTTATTTCTTTTACAAAATCAGAATTCTCAAAAATATAATTAAATTGCGGGTCTCAAAGACCCACTTAAAACCATAAATGATCTTAATTTGCTTTACATTTAATATATGATATAGAGCATCTTGCTCCATATCTTCTGTTTTTAAGAAACTCTTTCAAGTTTCCATATTTTTCTTATTAAAAGCTTCTTTGAAGCTTTTTTTAGCTGGTGGTTCTTCTTCTTGAAGAAGAATGATTTCTTCTTGTTGTTGTTGTGGAAATTGTTGATGTTGTTGCTGTTGTGGTTGTTGTTGTTGTTGTTGATGATGATGGTGATGATGTTGTTGTTGATGTGTCTGCGATTCTTGCTGACTTCTTATTCTTTTTCTTTTAATTGGAGCCAACTCCTGCGTTGGCTCTATTTGTTGAGCGTAGGCAAAAATTTCTGCTGTGTTTTCCATTTTGCTTTCTTGTTGTATTATTATGTTGAGCTTTTTCTTTGAATTGATATATCTTAAGAAAGATCACACTTTATTTATACTAAATTTTTCTTCTAAATAATTGTATTATCATTGTTTAGAAATCAAAATTCTTAAGAAAACTAGTTAAAAACCAAAAGTTGTAAAGTTAAAGTATTAATGTAATAAATTCTAATTGATTATAATAAAACTATAATTTTTTTAAATAGCATTTTTTACAACATTGTTGCATTTAACAGTGTTGTAAAGTTCAGAAAAAATCTTTTACATAAATTCTAATTATAAGTACTTTTTTATCAAAGAATATTATTTTTTATTTACCTATTCCTAAATTATTTATTTTTATTAGTAAATATTTTTCTGTTTTTATTTTTTCTATTAGCATTTTTACAACATTGTTGCATTTAACAGTGTTCTAAAGTTAAGAAAAATCTTTTACATAAATTCTAATTATGCTTTTTTATGAAAGAATATTATTTTTTATTTACCTATTCCTAAATTATTTATTTTTATTAGTAAATATTTTTCTATTTTTATTTTTTCTATTAGCATTTTTACAACATTGTTGAATTTAACAGTCCTCTAAAGTTAAGAAAAAGTTTTTTACATAAATTCTAATTATACTTTTTTTATGAAAGAATATCATATTTACTTATCCATTGATTATGACTATTATCAAAGCCTAAATATTTTACATATACTTTATTTCCTTTTCGTTTTAAAATTTTTTCAATTAAATAAGCATTGGGATCTTTGACACTAGTTAGTTCCTGTTCATATAATCCACCATGAACTAATTTATTTTTATAATCTTTTAAACTATATGTAATCGGGTCTGTCTTATTTTTGAAAGCTATTTTAAAAACTTCAGTTGAATAGTTAGGTTCATATCCTTTTTGAAAAGTACCTTTAGACCTAGCAATTCTAACAAAATCACCAACATTAAATTTTCCCTTATTAAATATTTTAGGGTAATTGTTAATTGAACGAAGAATTTGTTTTTCATTTTGTGATGTAACTTTGTTTGGTTTTAACCTAATTGTACTGTGTTTTGTGTTATTATATTTTTCAATTAGTTTTGGTTAAAGTTCTATCCATTTAAAATTTCCTTGTAAACTAAACTGTTTCCACGTAATTGATTTTAATATTCTGTTAAACCTTTCACAAACACTAGCCTTCATTTCTGAATAAGTATGATAGTGATTTATTTTATAGCCTTTCATCAAATTTTGGAATTTTTTGTTGAAAAATTCTCTTTCTTGATTTTTTGGAAACTACCCCTCCCTTTTATAAATCTTTTCTATACTTTTAACTACGTCATCTTCTGCCTTTGATTTAACTTTTTCGGCATATGCATATTTCGAAAATATATCGATAACAGTTAAGAGGAACTTGTATCCATTATTCACTTTTTGATAGGCCGACATATCTACAAGATCAATTTCCCATGTATCATTTAACCCTCTTTGAGATATTTTTCGTCTTGGAAATCTACGTCTAACTGGACGATGAATTTCAGATACTATTTGTGCTTTTGACATTATTATTGAAAGGTTAAACTGCAACTGTAAATTTGAATAAAATATATATACATATATATATTATGTAAATAAATTTTCGACTATATTCTGAAAATTAAAAACGGTAAAATTAAAAGATTTTTTTTCAATACTGTAATTTAATAGTTTAAAATACAAAATTTTTACAATATATTAACAATAATTTTTAAATTTTTTTCTTTTTGAAGCCATAAGGAACTGAAGTATAATCATTTGCAAAAACTCGTTGTCTGGAATTTATTCGATATGTCTTTCTTTCAGGAACAGTGATGACTCTGTGATCGTATGTTCGACGAATACTAGGAAATGTTATATTTATTTGTTGAAAATTGTTTAATTTTTTAACTAATTGCTTCATAGAGCCAAAATTTATTTCTTGTGAAGCGTTATAATTTAAACGAATACCTATGATTTTGCAAACAGTTTTTTCACATTTGGAGGTGGTACTATATATTTTGTATGCATAGTTTTTTGCACCCTCACTGAGAAATTCTGTAATATAACTTCCTATTCCATATTCTTCAAGCTCATCTGTCATATCTCCTATGAAAACTCCTGTTGGAGGGTTATATTTTCCTTCACGTGCTACATATATTATTGAATCAGTATCGTAATACAAAACTCGTTCTTTTAAATTGTTTAAATAAGAATACAATTTTAATCGAGCTGGTGTGGTAGTGTAAGCAGCTATACAAACGTTAAGTGTTAATAATGTTTCAGCTGTTTCTTCTTTATATTCCCAATTTACCAAAACTGTTTTTTCGTTTATTGGAGTTATTTGATTTACAATCTTGGAAGGATCAGTAAGAAGAGTAAATAATTCATAAGGCTCATTTATGATTTCTGTTTTTGATTTATTTCTCTCTGCGTAAATTTACCCCAGAAAGAGTTTAACACTAATTTAGCTAATGATCTAAGTCCAGGATTTTTTTCTATTTCGTTAAACTGTAAATTTATGCCTTTCACTTTGGAAAATTTTTCTAAATATTTGCACTTTTCCTTTGGTGCTCTACAAAAGCTAAGCCAGCCAGAAGCTTCTTGTTTAATTTTAAGGAACTTGTTCATCATTTCAGTGAAAATTCCTTGTTGTGATGTAAGGGGATTAAATTGTTTAACAATATACTCCCATACCTCGTATATTTGCACAATTTTGTATCCCTGTTTAACTGCTTCTCTTACTTCATCTATAACCCATGTTCCTAAAATTGACCTACTACGATTGTCATGAGAGCAGTCATCATTATTCATTTCCAAGCTACATGTTTGACAGCAGGAAAACATTAGTTTATTATTTTGATTTATAGGCAAAACCGGGTGATAGAGTTTTTCTGGAGAAAGTATCAATGCCTTTATTAATCCTTCAGTATCATTTAAATTTAATTTATTGCACTCAATTTGTCCAACATGAACTTTTGGATGACCCACTGGAAATTTTTCGTATTTACACACCCAAGGATATAGTTTCCTGTTCTACCGCCATAAAACGTGTCACGTGATTTTAGTGGTATCAAACTTTCGTTTTCCAATTTTGAGAAAAATGCTTCGTATTCTTTTGATCTCATTTCGTTTCGAAATTCACACTCCCACTTTTCAATTACTTGATAACCTAAAGAAAGATCGTAATTTATTGGCTTTTGATAATGAAGCCTCATAACATGTTTCATATTTTTTATCATTATTATTTTTGAAACATTTTGGATGGCCATAGTAATAACAGCCATAAAACTCAAATACTTGTTTTGTGTCTGTACAATATCCGTCAACACGAAGACCAAAAACAACTTTTTCTTTTCCATTACCACTATGCTGAATTTTTATTTTTCTTTGTTTTTCTTCCCACATTAACCATTTTATGGCAATGATTGACTGATTTTTTAATAAGTGATATCCTTGTTGAGGTATAAGTCGAATTGTATACGGTTTTAAAAAATTTCTTTTAAAAGCCAAATTACACGCTGAAGCAATTGTAGTGGCCTCTAAAAATGGCTCAACCTTACATTCTTCCATTCTTCAATAGCTGTCTGAATTTAATACAGGCTGTTGTCAAAAATTTTACGTCATTCATACAATATTGTACAAGTTCATTTTGGAGGTTAAAAGACTTGTTTTTATTTTCTTCATACAATTCAAGAAATTGTTTTCTTTCCGATGCTCTCATTGAATTATAACAGTAATATTCGCAATCGGGTAACTTTCCATTATATTTTATATTGTTTTTACGATTAAACATATGAGGAAAATATCCTTTTTTCAAATTTATGTCTAAATCAAACGCTTTCGGTAAACTAGATAACGGCATTGGAAAATAGTTTAATGAATCAATAAATGTCACGTTATCTAACAGCATTAAAATTATTTTTGCTCCCCTCATTATTAGTTTTGGTTTGATGATGGTTTTTTCTAAGATATAGTTTAATAAAAACTGATTATCAAATGCTTGTCCATTATGTGCAATAACTACAACTTTATCAAATATTTTTCTTTGGTTGAGTATATATTCTAAAAACATTTGTATTGGATTTTGTTTCAACACATGTTGTCAAAGTCCACAAAAATTGCATCTTTAAACATTAGATAATATACAATGCGTGCAACGTTGTCCAAAAATACATAAATCAGACTGATGTTCAATTATATCCCCTATTGCAACACCTTCATGAAGTTTCTCCCCGAAGATATCATATTGAGTTGTTTCGAGATAGTAGAAAATATATAATGTATTCTTAAGTTCAGCTAATTCTTTACATGGTGTAATAAAGCATTGGTGATCTGAAGCAACATTTGTATTACAGTTTTTACACAAATGTCCATAGCATATAGGATTTACGTCAGCTCTGTATACTTTAAAGCATTTTGTACAGGAATTTATTAGAGTGCAAATAGGTTTTTTATTTGTAGATGATGTTGCTTTATGATTATCAAAACAAGTTTGACCTTTAAAACTTCGATTGCATACATCACATTTAATATTTGAAAAATTTGCGTCACATGCTGGAGATGATTTGCAAAAGAAACACGACTGTTTACATCTGTGAGACAATCTATTGTTATACGGCACATTACATGTTTGGCAAAAGTAATCACAACTAAATGCTGCTGTTAATGATGTAATTACATTGAAGTGACCTTCATCGTATATCAAATTCAATCTTTTTTCCTTATCTTCTTCACCTTGAAAAATAATCGATTTTCCTTTTCCTCTGAAATCAAAAAATACAATTTGATATTTAGAGAGGTACAGTTAAATTTTTTTCAGCTCACTGATACTAGCACCTTTTGCTGGGATGCTTACATTTGAATTTCTAATTAGTTGTAACGCTGCTTTCAATTGAAGTTAACCTACATCTTTTCGCAGGCTGGACCACGTTCATGAAAACTTTGGCATCCAAAAGTGACACCAATTTTGTCACTAGGGTCAACATTTTCAATTAAATTGCTGAATAATTCTTCAATACCGGTTTTAATCCAATCTATTGGATCTTTGTTGCCTGGTACCGAATTTATTATAAACTACAATTTTTTTCCAAAAATTTTGAATCGTTTTACATTCACTGATTTTATAGATTTTATCGTGAATTTTTCTGTATTAATTTTTTATTTTCGATTTTTTTTATTTATAAACAACCGACCGCGAACGTTTCCAATCTTAGAATTTTCACTCTATTAACCATTTTTTAACTTTTTACACAATTTATACATAATGTCTTGCTTGTTATTTGAAAAAATTATTTCAAACCTATAAACAAATCTGTTTTATTTATTTTTTTTATTTTTACACTACTATGTACCACTATAAGTACCAAAAGCAATTAAATTATTTTGAATCGCTTTTTATTCTTTTTCTTGTTTTCCAACATTCTTACATAATAATAATATCTTATACGGTGATACTAACAATGTTTTTCTTTTCTTTCTTTCTTTTCTTTCCTCTTCTTTAAATACTTCATAGAAAAAAAAGAAAACAACAAGAAATAAATTCTTCTCAAAATAGCATCAATTTTGTCAAGGTTCAATCTTTATGTAAGATTTAAATAACCAGCTTTCATTTTTTCTTTTAATTTTTAAAAATAGTTACAAGATTTTAAAGAAATGTAGTTACACTTATTTTGTTCTGTTTTCATTTTTCTCTTTAAATGTTATAAAGCATTTTTTCTTATTATTTTCATATGCGCCTATTACTTAAGCCAAGTATACATCAATAAGTAAACATGTACCACGCTACATATTTTTTTGATTTCCTGTTTTTTTTTTCAACATTCTTACATAACAATTAATTAATGGATTTTCCTTCCTCTTCTTTAAGTACTTGTCATAAAAATGTTTACCTATTCCATGTTTACCTATTACTTAAAACAAGTATACAATCTTTATAAACAACTAGACTTGTCTGGCGGCCGCCGCCGCCCTTCTGATCTATTTTTATGACATTAACCCACTTCCTGTCTGACCTAATTACGGTTTGACCTACTGACCTAATGACCTGTCTGGCCCAAGTGTCTACCTATCTACTTATGTAACAATATAAAATCAATTTTTAGAGAAAAAAAAGAATCAGTTCGAAGAAAAAGAATTATGAACTGAATGAATGAAAAATTATTTTTTTGTTTTGTTTTTCTTATGTTCTTTGATGGTGTACCAAAAATACGGTCATCTTCTTACGAAATATCCCCAAATACGATCTTGGGGTGATTTCAAATCAATGAAATTGACTACGATTTTTTCTTCTACGTGAGTTCTCTATGTATATAGTTAATTTATGGTTATAGTCAAAACTATCATTGCTCTTAATAAATCTACGCCAGGGTTTACTTTTTTAAAGATTTTTAGTGAACCAAAGCGGACTAGAATTATTACTTCTGTCAATAACTAACGGTACAAATTGTGAAATAATAGAAAATATGGTTGAATAAAAACTATTTACTAATATATTAATATCAACAGAATTTAAATATTCAAAATCATAGGTATTTAATATATAATTTATACCATTGTAGTTGGCTTTGAGAAAATTATAACGATAAGAAAGTGCTGATTCAATATTTAGGATCATAAAAGAGCTAAAAGAAAAACAAATAGGAGGATGATAAACATCAATTTTTACAAGTTCCAACGGACAATTAAAAAAACAAATATTATTCAGTTAGTTGTGAATATAAGATCTAATTAATTACCTTGATGATTACAAATTGATGATATCTGTTGTAGATTAAACGAATTAAATGAATCAATTAAAAGACATTCTGTATTATTCACTAATTCTAAAGGAATAAGATAGGCTTCTTTATCATTCTCTACCTAGTTAATATTTGGAAAGTTGAAATTCCCACAAAGAATTATATCATCGTTGTTCTTAAGATCACCAATTATTGACTCAATAATATTAATTTACTTAATAAAAAGATCGATATTAGAAGCAGGAGGAATATACCAACTGACAATGAAAAGATTAGTTGATTGCAATTGAATTTTTATAGCAATTATTTCTATTATATCGTGAGCATCACCAAGGGGAATTATTATTTCACATGAATTAAATGTATTCTTAATAGCTATCAAAACACTACCACCTTTTCTGAGATTTTCAGGCAAGATTGTCTTTTTTGTAAACAGTATATAATACCGGAAAAATTTATAAATTAGTATTAGAAGAATTGGAAAAAACTATTTTAGTTTTAGTACAAAGTCTTCTAACATTTTGATAATAAATTGAAAATTTAGAAGGAGTGGGATTAAGAAAGATAGATTGAGATGAGTTAATATTAACTAGATTTCTTCTCATTTGTATGGGGACGAAAGTACTTAAAATGGTTTTCTCTTGTCCTTTGAAGATAATCGATTCTATTAGAAGAAATGTCAGAAGCATAAGATTCAAGATCAGTTGGAGCACTTTGTGGAGAAATATCAAATGTTTGATGGTATCTTACAAAAATATTACGGAGTTCATTTACATCCGTCGGAAGGTCTCTTGTTGGATTGCAACTTTTAACGATGTGTTCGTTTTACCGCCTATATATACTCATTAAATTTATAATGTAAGTAAGCTAAATACAGTAATACATTTTCAAAAATCTTAGTATCCCTTAATCTAGCCAAAACATATCTACTATCATTATTATTTTGAAGAGATTTTTGAGTTAACTTAACTACAGGTGCTAAAAGAGGATCGAAGATTGATGAATTTAGAGTAGAAATACTGGGGTTAGCTACTTCTGAAATAGCAGTTTTATTTGAAATAATAAGATCGTTATATGATGAATTTAGATTATTTAAAATTGCACTGAAAAATTCGATTTAGGTTGTACAACAGAAGAATGAATTCCGGAAGAATGTGGTGATGAATTTAAAGAAATTGACGAGAATTAATCACGATAATTAATTGTTTCTTCAAAAATAATGATTATTTGAAGGAATACAAAGAGGATTTTGAAAGGGCAATAAATAACAATGAAAAAGAAGTGATCGATTTATTCAAAGCGATGGAAACAAATTGCAGATTACGGCTAGAAGAAATCAAAACAAGTCAACAAACAGAAATTCAGAAAATGGAAAAAATTACCGAAATCTTTAAAACTGAAAGTGAAAAGGTTAATGAATAATTTATTAATGCCATGAAAAAAAAATGATGAGCTTTGCACAAAATTAAATGATAAAAATAAAAAAAATACAAATTTTAATGTGGCTCAAACGGTGTCATTTTCTGATATTGTAAAAAATAATAAAACTTGTGCTAATTTAACAATGAAAAAAGAATTACCTTTACTAATAAAATCTAAGAACAAGCAAAAAAGTGAAAAAACGAAAAGTGATCTAAATACTAAGGTAGATCCAAAAAATTTGAAAATAAAAAATATTGGAAATAAAAGTAATGGAATGATATTAATTGAAACGGTGACAACGGAAGATCGAGAAAATATTAAAAAGTTATTAGAAGAAACAATGAAGGAAGACTATGACATAAAAATACCAGAGATCATCAAATCCAAAATAGAAATAGTGCACATGAACAATAAATTGAGTAAGGAAGATATAGTAGAGAAGCTGAAAATGCTAAACGCGTATTTGGAAAGGAGCGAAATGAAAGTGGATAAAATATTTAATGTGAATAGAAATAGTGCACATGAACAATAAATTGAGTAAGGAAGATATAGTAGAGAATCTTAAAAAGTAAAAGACGTTTTTCGAAAGGAGCGAAATGAAAGTGGTTAAAATATTTAATGTAAATAAATATGACAAGGAAATGTTTAACGTAATAGTTGAAGTTGATAAGGAATCGTTTCCAAAAATAATTACTAGTGAGAACCTATGTAGAGGATCGGAAAGGTGCAAAGTGTTTGATGCTATAAGCGTACCAAGGTGTTTCAAATGTAATGTAATTTCAAATATAAATGTAAATGTTAAGTGTCTAGCTTCAATAGATACTGAGTTATTTTCATTTAAACAGAGAAGTTGTATGGCAGCTACCGAACCAGTCGCATCACCACAACCAAGTTTTACAGAAGTTGTTGCCATAAAATTCGATAATCATTTGTAAGATTTCAGACTCCTAGCTTCATTAAGTTCCAAGAAGTGCAAAAAGCCTGAACCGGCTGCTCTAGACCAACCAAAGTTTACAAAAGTTTTTGGCATGTAAATCGACACCTCGTCGCAAAATTTTAGATACCTAGCTTCAATAGACACTGGAGTTATTCTCATTTAAACAGAGAAGTTGTATGGCAGCTACCCAAACCTGTTGCCCCAGCACAACCAAATTTTGTATGTTTTGTTGGCCTGTAACTCGACACGTTTTTGCAAAATTTAAGACCTAGTTTCAATAGATACTGAGGTATTTCCATATAAAGAAAGAAGTTGCATGGCAGCTACTCGAACCCGGCGGCCGAAAAAGCTGGATTTAAATAGCAAAACTAACAATTTTGCAAAGTGACGTAAAAAAAAATTTCAGCCTCCTAGCTCTTTTATTTTTTGAGTTATCATGCAGACAGACGGACGGATGGACGTACATGGCTTAATCGACTCAGAATTCGATTCTGAGCCGATCCATACCTTTGACATTATATCTAGCTCGACTCCTTTAAGGTGTCACAAACGTAATGGTATAAAAAGTGATTCTTCCTGTATCAACAATGCTTATGATAAACCAATACCAATAATGATAATAATAATTCTAAGTTTAAAAATAATAATAACAATAATAATTTTAATAATATTAGTAATGATATAATAATGATAGTAATAGTTTTAATAATATTAGTAATGATATTGGTAATAAAAACAAAAATAATGATAGTAATAGCAGTAATAGTGTTAAGATTAATAATGGTAATGAAATTAGTAATAATAACAAAAATAATGATACAACTAATAATAGCACTGTAATTAGTCAAAATAATAATATATTTGTTACAAAATAAATGTTTACAATAACAATAGTAATTCTGCTAGTATTATAGATATTAAAGATAAGAATAAAAATAGTGATGAACATACGAGTAGCTACAGTAATAAAAATTATAATATATTATCTAAAACAAACAAGAAGAAAAAACACGTGAGCAAACTTTCTGACATGCCTAAATTTTAGTAAAAAAAAATAGAATGTTTATAAATGAGAATAAAATTAATAAAAGTAATACTAATAAATGATAATGATAAAAATAATGTTAAGAATAATGTTAATAACAATAGTAATAGTGCTGGTCATAATAATAGTAATAGCAATTGATGAAAGTAATAGCAATAATAAAGACTCTGATAGTAATATCAATAATAATTATGACAGTAGTAGGAATGAATTCTGTGACAATAAAGATGGAATTAAGAATAGTAACGAAAACTTAGGCGTTAGCGACAGTGCCAATAAAGTGGAAGTAGCTTCTAAATACCATAACTGAATCAAAAGAGAAACACTGTATCAACAAAACGAAGAAGTGGAAAATGCTTCTTATAATACTAAAAATCCACAACTTGTAAACAAGAGCTTTTTAAATCCAATGGAACCTTCAATTGTTAAATTTACAAAAAAGGCGGTTAAAAATGGTGACAGTTTATATGTATTATCACGATTACGAGACCACATAATATATAATAACGTTGGATTATTTTTGTCTTTTTTGCACGATCGAGAGGATATTTGTTAAGAAGGTATAACCAAAACAAATATCAAAGTACTGATCGGTATGGAAGAATTGTCAACGAATTATCAGGAATTACGTGAATTATATTATAAATTCGATGAAAGTAGGGGAATCTCCAACAAAGAAGTACAAAAAGACCTAACAGCATATAGGCAACATACCTACCATAAATATAGAGAACATATACAAACAATTTGGAATTCCACGCAAAATTATTTAATTGGTAGACCGTAATGGCAGTCCATTCCACAAATACTTTAGAAACGGGTAAATTAAAAATTTTGTATCTAAATATATGCAGCTTAAGAAATGAGATTTTTGAACTAGAAACATTAAGTAATGAATGTAAGGAAATGGATATTGTGATTCTTACAGAAGTATGGATATATAGCAATGAAATCATTGCATATTCATTGAAATCATTATAATATTCCAAACTATAGGGCAGTTACCAACTGCAGAAATGAGAAAAGAGGTGGTGGAACTGTCATCTTTATAAAAAATAATATAAATTTTACTGAAGTATGAAAAGATGAAATATAAAATTTTAGTGTAATTAAAATTCTGCACCTAAATTAAGAATTGGTACATTTTACAAAGCTCCAGCGGAAAATAGTAACATATTTATAGAATATTTAGAAAATAGATTAAAAAATGAAGCAAATTACATATTTTTTGCTGATACTAATTTAAATTTATTTGATAATTCTAATTCAAAATAATTAGAATTATACTTAATTCGTAATTAAGTATAAAGACGTGACAGCAACAACTGGTTATAGTATAGTAAACAAAACACAAAGTACACGAAACACAGTTCACTCCTTAATTACCTTACCATTACCTTAATTCAATAGAAAATAACAATCTATCGGATCACCAATTGGCCATAGTATCACTAAAAGCAATAAGTATTATGAAAATACCATAATGAAGAAGCACACTATAAGTAAAACTGATTATAACTAGATGTCTCAAATTGTAAATAATAAATTAGAAAATACTATCGTTTTGGAAGTGGACACGTTAACAAAAATAATACAGGAAGCAAAAGTTTTATGTACAAATTCAATGTCGGTTAGAACTAGGAATAATGCTTGGATAACACCGTCGATATATAAAGAATTAAAAATTAGAAAATCACTATACGATAGCCATAAAAGAGATCCAAATAACAGAGATAAAGAGATAAAATATAATTTATTTAAGAGAAAGATCGATAAACAAATAAAAGAGGCTAAAAAAAACCATATCAATAAATGTATTGAAAATGCTGGAAGTAACGCTAGAAAATTGTGGAAAGTGTTAAATAATACTATAAGGAATACTAATAAGGAAATTTCAGAAAATATTACTAGAGTTTCAAAAAAAGTGGGGAAAAGACAAAGGATGAAAACGAAACGGCAAACACGTTAAATGAATTTTTTAATGAAGTAGGAGAATCCATTATAAAAGGAATAAAAAAAATAATATAGAACACATAAGAAAAATAACTATAGAACACATAAGAAATAATAAAACATTATTTCTTAGACCAGTTACTGAAACAGAGAATTATCAAATTATCATGAAGTTAAACACAAATTCAGCCCCAGCATTAGATAAAATAACAGTAAAGGATTTACATGAATTAGTTAATATTATCAAACAAACATAGGCAACATTGATAAATAAATGTTTTGAAGAAGGAGTATTCACAGATTCATTAAAAAAAGCATACATAGTGCCAATTCATAAAAGTGGATCTAAAGATGAATGTAGAAATTATAGACCAATTTCCATCCTGAACTCAATATCCGAAGTATATGGAAAAGTAATTAATATAAGGATAGGAAATTTTATTTCAAAAACAATTGGTTTTGATCGAACTCAATATGGTTTCCTAGAGAACAGCGGTACAGAATCAGCAATAACAGCTATGTTAGAATATATTTATGATGCACTTGATGAAGGTTATTTGGTCGGTGCAGTATTTATTGATCTTACAAAAGCTTTTGATGTAGTAAATCATCGTAGACTAATTAATTTTCTAGATATACTGGGGATAAGAGGTACTAGTAATTTTTATTAAGCAGTTACTTAACAAATGGAGCACAGTGTGTTAAGGTGAACGAAGTGCTCAGCGATGAACTTACTATAAAAACTGGTGTACCACAAGACTCACTGCTAGGATCGTTGTTGTACTTTTTATATATAATGAATATGCCGAAGAATAATTTTATTTCAAATTATAACGTTTATGCAGATGACACTAATATCATTACAAAGGCTAGATCAGTAAAAGAACTGGAAAATATACGAAATAAGGATCTAAATGCGATATGTAATTTAGATCACAATGAACCCTGCAAATATTTTAAAACAAAATTAATTGTAATTGTATAATTTATTAGATTGTAGTTTTAATTAAGTAATTTCTTATACATAATTTTATATATATTATAAAATTATCTGAAATTTAATCAAACAAAACAAAAACTATTTTTTTGAAATAGATTATAGAGAATAGATTATAATAGAATTTGGAAAGTTTATGATTGAAGACTGAGTCATTATGATGTTTATTAGTAAAGGATTTGGATTATTAATAGAGTTAGTAGAATTTTTTAAAGAGAAATGATTATTGGTTTTTTATAGATGGAATTGTTTCAGCGGGGAATTGTAAATCAAGTAAACTTTTAATATTGGTTTCAGGTGTAACTAAAGGAATAGGGTTAGCAATAGACTGTTTTAAATTTATAGGATCCTTTTTATTGTAACAATATAATGAACTTAAATAAATAACCAATTTATTAAATGATGTTTACCAATTTATTAAAAGATTTTTAGAACCATTAATAGAAGCCGTAAGAAGCAGGCCGAAAATTGCCAGCACAAAAATTACAAAAATAGAAACATAAAATTAAGGCTTTGGGAAGAGATTATTCTTGAGCTCAGGAATTATTTTTAATTTATAGTAATTTGCTTTAATAATAAATATTCTTTCTATATTTTGAACTCTCATTTTGTTTTTGTCTTTGAATATTCCTTGAATTGTTTTCATTTATTTTTAATATTATGTTTTTGTTACTGAATTTAATTACTATATTTTTAAATTTAATAAAAAAATTAATTGAAATAAATAAAAATTGTTATTTTTTTTAAAACAAAGGTTATCTGTTTTTTATTTATGAAAAATATTTAATTTTACGGAAAATTTTTTTCAGCATTTGAGAACAAATTTAACATTTAGCAAAAAATTTAACAACATTCGAAAACAATATTTAAATATAAAATAATATTTAATGAATTGTGTTACAATAAATTCAATGTTGAATTCGCTTATTACAGATGACATATTGAATGGATGTTCCTAAAAAATAAAAAAAAGTTAATTTTCTATAAATATGAAATATATTTTTGTCCATATTAGGACAAATTTAATTCAAATCCTATCCAATTGCCATGAAACAGGTCCTTGGTTCATAAAAAATACAGCGAATCTAATCCTTATTGCTTTAACAGCATTAACCGAATTCACATTATTGATTGCAATGATTAGAAAGCGTTCGGTTCTGACCACCAAGAACCCATTACAATATTTTCGTTTCTTCACTGTCTACCAGAGCTGGATGAAAATAAGAACTACATTTTTGCTAGCGGAGCCAATAGTGCCAACATGAGCATGTCATTAGGATACTTTCCACTTAAAACAGTTTTTAATTTTATTATTTAGGTTAAACGAAATAATTTAAAAGTTATATAATTGTTACCGTGTCCAATTTTGTAATAATTGGAGCTCCGAAAATCCTGCATTTGGTGCACAAAATACCAAAGGCATTTTCAATTCAACGAGCTCGGCTCAATCTATAATTGAAAATCCTTTGTGTTACCGTCAAATTACTATTTATGAATGTTGAAGCATATTTGTCGTTAAAGCAAATGCTACAAATACGTATGGTACATTTTGAAATTCCGAAGAGGCATCAGATGGTGCTGGTATTCAATTGCTCCTATGCAGTGAGGAAAATCCCATTGTTTTTCAAAACCATCTACAATTGCTTTGAAAGTGTCCTGATTAATTACAGGAAACAATTTATTTTTCAACGCACATACAATGGCTTTTGTCGTCTCCTTTATTATAAAATAAACTGCTGTGGGTGACACCTTACAAGTTAAAGATAAGCTCCTTTGAGATTCTCCTGTAGCTAAATATCTAAAAAGAAAAAGAAATACAAAAGAATATAAATTTGTTAACTTACCTCAAACTAATAACAAGTCGAATATTAATACTAAATGAAACCCTTACTTCTTGTTTTTTAATAAGTGGTCCAAGTAAAAATAATTCTTCCAATTAATTAAATATTTTTATACGATCCTTATTCATCTCTTTCCATATAATATGGTCTCACCCAATATTTTTTCTTCTTTTTTGGTAAATTGTTATCTTTCTTTGAAGAGGTATTCAAATCAAAGAGTTTTACTACGTTTGGGAGAAAAGTTAAATTTTTTTGCTTCTTTTCTAAAATAAATAATTTTATAGAAATTTAGATCATATGAAGAGGTAAGTTTCAAAATACATTATTTATATTAATCAATTTTGTCACGAAGTGGTATTAGCTATTACAAAACAACATATAACACATAAAGAAGTCACAGGCCATATAAATTTCAGCATAAAATATTTTCATAGGTGGTGTCTGTCGAGAGGACCCACCAAAATAAACAAACATTTTTTACAACATCTTTTATTTTACTACGAAAAAAAGCAAAAATAATAAAAAATATTATTTTTGTAATTTATCAATCAATTTTAGTTGTTTTCATAGCCCAACCATAGGTACAAGAATTATTATTATAAAAGTATAAATTATGAAAAAATGTATGTATGTACATATATATTAATATGAATTTAAAGTTATTTTTATTCCCTCTAAAAAAATATACTTTTTTCTTTTTAATCAATGAAATATTTTGTAAGTAATTCTTACAATATTTTAAAAATTCAAACGACAAGCTATTAAGTTTAATAGCAGATCGAATATTATTAGAATTCAATGATCCACTGTTGAGACAATAAAAAAATTAATCAAACACTAATACAAAATTTGTTGTTGAAATTGTAATTTCTTTAATAACACCATATAGACAAATAAGATATAGATAAGTAAATCGTATGGGAATTTTTTGAACACTTATTTTTTAAAACTTTAGAAAAAATAACTTGGGCAGTAAATCACTGTTAAATGAAATAATAAAAATAATGTTAATAAAATGTATAATCAATCTATGGTTAAAATGTACACATTTGTACTTTGTTGTATGTACACATTTTTAATTTTTTTTTGTTTTACTTTGATTGCTTTGAATACAGAAAAATAAAAAAATCTAAAATTATTTGGATTAGAATTTAGAGTTAATATTTGATTTTTAATAGAGGATTTATATGTATTATTATATATACATAATATGAATTATTAAGTTATTTTATTTTTGAAAAATATTTCTTTTGGTAGTTAAAATTTAATGGTTCAAATACTTAAGTAGTTTTAATTCTTAGTCTTATTTTAAAATTTTTAGCTATAACAATAAAATTTGTTTTTAAATAAATGGGTTTTAAGTGTTTTATTGTTGATTGTAGAAGGACAATCCAATAGAAGACAAAATCCAAAAATCTTAAAGCAAAGTTACTTCAATTTCCGAAAAAGCGAAAAACTTTAATTTGTGATTTTCATTTTCTCAAATCATTTTTCGGATTATTAAAAATTAATTATGTTAAAATCAAAAATATGCTAAACCAAAAAAAAACTAATTTTACTGCTATAGTAGTATTTTCCCCAATTTTAAAAATAAAAACTACTTTATTAAGTTATTTTTAATGTTGAAATTATTTTGGTTTTTTGTAAAAGTTTTTGTCCTTTTATTTTTAATTTGATAATTGTTACTTAATTAAAAAAAAAATTTAGCAAAATATTAAAACCTAGAATAGAATATCTATACCTACCTACTCTTTTTCTTTGAAAAGTATAATTTAAAGCAGATTTTTACTCCTTCTCACTTTAATAAAACGAGAAACTGCAACCAATTAAAAGAAACATTGGACAACATACATACAGTAACATACAACATGCACAGATGCATATAAAATTTCTCATCTTGCACCACTTTCTAACAGCCCCTCATTGGCTGCTCTAACGTTTTTAGTTTTTGAGTTATGATAAAATGCCTTTGGGTAAAATGATTAAATTATTGAATGATTTCTCCAATATTGGAAAATTAAATTTTTTATTATACATTTAAATTTAAATGATTGTCTATGTTAAAATTTTGATACAGCTAATATAAGACAAGGCTATATTGAACATTGTACATAAATAAGTAACTTTCAAATACATATTACAACACACATACATGCATATACATATATCATATTAAAATAAGTAAATATATTGCTTTTCTCTTCTTTATCTTTCTCAATATTTATATTGTTCAAAAGCATTAAAATTTTAAAAAATTAAACAAAATATTCAAATGAAATAACGTTTAACAAGATAGAATGTAAACCAACGGTTTTTAAAAGCGCACATTTCCAAAATTCAATATAAACTATTTAGAATTGTGACTTGTACAAAAATTTGAAAATTTCATGTAATAAGAAAAATCGTGAAAATAGGACATTTTTGAAATTTTGAGGGCCGAAACCGGAATCCTTTATAACTAAGAAAAACAGTTAACACACGTAAAACTATATTATTGAACCTTTAATTTTCATGTCTTCTCAAAGAAAAATTTTTACAGGTGCCTAAGTTACAGGTGTCTAAAAATAGCAAATTTTCAATTTTTGAGGCGTAATAACTCTTAAAGAGGGGATGCTACTAAAAAATTTTCTGAGGAAACTTATACTAAATCTAAAAGTTCTTTCTTGTCTCAAAATTTCAGGTTCCTATCTAAAGGCGTGCAGGAGTTATGAAAAAAGAAATTTCATGCAAAATGTACTTTTCACATAACGGTAAATTTAAATAGTAAATTACAAAATATTACATAATTTTGATATTGTTTTATATAGATAATAAAATGTTCGATCTTCTGGCGGTTTTAGATTGCAAAATTATTGCGCAGAGCCCGAGATATATGCATCTGAAAATGGGGCTTTTTCGCAATTTCGAAGAGCTGCAACTTTGGAACCCTTTACATAAATAAACCTTTAACACACGTAAAAATATATAACTGTAGCTTTAATTTTTATATCTTGCAGAAGTAAAATGTGTACAGGTTCCTAAGTTACAGGTGTTTAAAAATTGCAAATTTTCAATTTTTAAGCCCTAATAGCTCATAAACAGGGGGTGGTCCAAAAAAATTTTCTGAGCAACCTTATACTAATTCTAAAAGTTCTTTCTTGCCTCAAAATTTCAATCCTCTATCTAAAAGCGTGACAGAGTTATGAAAGTAGAAAAATCATGCAAAATTTGGTTTTTACATAACGGTAAATTTAAATACTAAATTTGAAAAAATAGTAAAATTTTGATATTAATTTACAAAGCTAAAAAAATACCTATCGAATGACGTTTTCAGATTGAAAAAATCTTAAGCAGAACATAAGATATATGCATTTAAAAATAGGGCTTTTTCAAAGTTTGAGGGGCTGTAGCTCCGTAATGGATGGAGCTACATGAAAGAGTTGTTCCACAAAATTATTTTTTTTATGAGACCTACCCATGGTTAAAATTTTTTTTCTCTATCTTTAACGGTGTAGAAGTTTTGGAAACAGACGGACGGAAGGACGGACGGACGGACAGAGTGAAACTAATAAGCACATTTTTTCAAAATTTTTTTTGGAAATGAGCTAAAAATCAAAGCTTTTAACAAATTTACACGTAGTCTTATGTAAAAAATAAGGGACCAACTATAAATCGTGAAATAACACAAAAATCATTTATTTTATTCAATTTGGTCTAAAGAGAAAATTAAAATCGCGTCTTTTTACATAATTTATTAAAGAAAAATATTTTAAAATATAATGTTTTCATTCATAAATATGCATTTAAAAATTTTTTATTTTAAAAGCTTCTTAAGATAAATTACCTCAATATCTCAATAGTATACGTCGAGACTACTTTCATACTTTAAAATTTTGTACACACTTATATGGCTATAATCGGGACTCACATCAATTATTGTAATTATTCATACGCGCGAATCGATTGTAATTCTTTCACAAGTACATTCATGTGTTTTCAGTTCTTGGCCTGTTTACTTAGGTTTTGACCTGGCCCCTTATTTTTTTTTACATAAGGCTACGTGTAAATTTGATAACAGCTGCCCCCTTATTAAGTTTTTACACTCTGCAGTTCATGGTCTGATAATTGATGTGAGTCTCGCTTAGGTCTTGAGGTACATATATAAGCTTAATATCTAATTTTATTATAAGATTTACATTGTTTTAACTGGTTTGAACTGAAAAATAAATATATATACATATATGTATGTACTTAATAGCTATTATAGTTTAAAGCCAATTTACCAAAAAAAATTTTTTGAATGGCAAATCCTTAACAGAAACATCAGAAAATAAACACTTATTATAATATATACTTAAGAAAAACAATATACATATGTATGTATGTATTATGTATGTAGGTTCATTTTTCAATTTTTAAGTCATTTAATAAATGAGTTATAAGAGTGTAATTTCTGGTGGAGCATAATAACAATAATAGTAAATTATAATTGACAAATGACAGATAAATTATGTACACAAGACCAGGCCTTTTTATTTTGCTTTTTGTTTGTTAACTCCGTTTCAATATGAATACTTTTAAGTTTTAAAATTTTTCAGAATTTTACAGATTTTATTAAACAAAAATTTGAAAAACAAAATAAAGTAGTATTAATTTAAAAATTTTAACCGCAACATTTTTTTAAAAATTACATTTCGTTTTAGTCCTTTTTTATTTTGTTTTGTGAGTGCAAAATGAAAACCTATCTATGTATATGTACATATGTATGATATTTTTTTCGCATTTATTAGACTGTCTAAAGAACCCACATAACCAAATAAAAAAACTATAAATTAAGAAACTCGTAGTAAAAAGGATGAGGGGTTGATTTTTCATAAATATTTAATAAGTAAATGTATGTATGTCTGAAAATGAACAGTATATCCGATGTTATAGGTACGAATTGTCGTTTTTCGATAAATTGTATTTGTCTAAACTGCAGCTGTCGATTATATGAATATGAATACAAAATAAGATTTAATAACACATTAGCAAGGCCCCTAGCCCCCTAGTAATAAAATATTTGTGTACCCTATGCACGTATTTTTTAGCGCCTTTTTTATCTGATTTAAAAATTAAATGAATCTAGCCTATGTATATGAAAACCATGATTCAGACTGAACGATAAATGGTGGAAAATAAATAAATAATTTTAAAGGTACAAAACGATTAATTTTTATCGTACCTTTTAATTTATAAAAATAAAAACAATTTCATGTTTAAAAACAGTATATAAAAAAGTTAATAATTAATTTTCATTTTACATTTCTAAAATTTTATTTTTCTTGCCTGCAAACTTGAAAACTCTTCATTTATTTCATTTGGATTTATTTTATCACAATATGAAATATTTGATCTTAAATAGTTTTTAATTATATACTGTAATACATATAATTGGTCAGTATTATCATGATGCGTAATTATATCTTTTAAAATTTTTAATTCATTGAATAGCTCCATCGTAGAAATATCTTTTTCATCACCGTCGGTTAACATGCTATCTAAAGAATTGCAATATTTTTTCAAGACCTCGTCATTCGTATGACAAATTCCGTTAAAATCGTTTAAAAATTCAAATGAATCTAAAAGGGTTTTCATGACTTCAAATCGTTCATCTAATGAATTAATAACTGCATCTAAAATAGGAAAGAAATTTTAAATTTATACTGCGGATCAGTCGAAGTTTTATCGTAGCTTTTGTAATCAAATAGTCTTTTTTTACACCTTGGCAATGCATTGTCCTTAAATTGGAGAACAATTTCCAAATCAGATGCTAATTCTTTTGCTGTTTCTAATACAAGATTAAAATGTTCATCAGATCGTAACTCTTTAATGTATGATATTAAATTATTTAAGTCGACCATTGCACCGTTTATATTTTTATTGGGATTTTGGAAAATTTTACTAACAATATTTATTCTGCTAAAAATATTTTACCAAACAATAATTGAACATACAAACTCGTATTCCTTAATTTTCTAAACTAGTGCTTTTGCCTCATGTTTTGTGGCATTTTCGAATTGAGAATTTTCATATATATCAATTAAAGCGTCCAAAATATGATCAAGTTCATACCGAAGAGGATAAAGAGCATTAACTTTAGATTCCCATCTTGTAGCACACAATGATTTAAGTGTAATTTTGATATACTGTATTAATATATCCCACAATATAATAAAGCATTAAACAAATTATATAATTCTTGAACAATATGGAAGAAGGATATTGTTTCAACGCTTATTTTAGCAGTAACAGCGACGGTTAAATTTTATGTATGTGCTGCACATGGAATGAAAAACGCTCCAAAGTTTAAATTAAAATATGCTTTTGGACACCGTAATTTTTTTCTTTCAAGTTCACGCCATTATCATATCCTTGCCCTCGGATATTTTTAATATTCAAATCAAGTTCCTTTACTTTATCAACAATACTGGTTGATAAACCCATTACTGTAGAATCTGCAACTATTAAAAATCTCAGAAAATGTTCCTTTACAGAAACTATATTTTTCTCATCCTTATGAACATATTTAATGATTATTGTCAGCTGTTCAGTATGACTCACACCAGGAGTACAGTCAAATAAAATTGAATAATAATTTGCATTTTTTATTATTTCAACAATGTAGTTTACGATTTTGTTTGAAATCAGACATATCATTTCATTTTAATGCTTTTTACCTAAATAATGAACCGTATATGTCTCATTATTTGTAATTCTAGCTAAATGTTTCATTAAAACAACATCAAATTTTGCAAAATAGGCATAATTTAAAAATTGTCCAGCTATACATTTCAGTCCAGCGAAGTCCAGTGAAGTCCAGCGAGGTATTTTATCATTTCCATTATTCTTTCTAAGACTGCCCTCCAAAGCCGTTTTTCAAGGTCGTATATTTTTTCGAGTATACTGTCAATTTGAAGTTCCATCCATTGTACAAAACAGTTTAGATGCGATGCTTCGTGCGTGCGTATTAATGCATGTTTGTCAAATTTTGCTAATTAGAATACCCATCGCTAGATAATTAGTATAACAAAAAGAAACCGAATAGACCAGCCATGACCTTGGCACAATATGACCATTTGATAATTTGCGCTGATAATACTGACAGCTAAAACTACGACGACTGTTATCGCGAAGAAAATCATTTCGCTTAATTTGTTGTGGTTCTCGTTCAACGATGATTTTACAAAATTTGCTATTAATAAGCTTAGGCCAAGTTACAGGATCGTTTGAATTAAAATTGGTTATATAAATTGTAGAAGTTGATGTTGAAGGCTGAGAATTATATTTTGGTCCGAATCAGCAAATGATGTTGATTGAATTGATGTATTGAATTTGAAAGATGTTGTTCATCGTTGTCTCTCTTATTCGTAGAACTTACTTTAATTTCTTTATTAAGTTGCGTTTCCTCTACTTTTTTAAAGAATTTATTTAACTGACCTCATAATTTTTGTGTTTCTAGTTCTTTCGCTGCTTTTTTTTCTATTTTTCGCTGCTCCCGACTTCCTTTTTGATTTAATTTGTTATACTTAGATTGTATATGGACTATAAAAAAAAATTTAAATCAATTAGCTTTTTTAATTGTAAATAAACCCATAAATGATCTTTGATCGATTTACCTTTTACAGAGATGAAAGAAATTTTACTTAATAAGTTTAACAATTATGTGATGTGATGACCCAATGCTCGAGTCGCTTCTAGCTTCTTCTAATTTTCTGGAGACAAGTTCTTTCAAAAAAGATACAATTGATATTGGCATTGATGGTGTCTGTATGACCCAAAGCTTGAATAGCCAATTCTTGGTAACATTATTTCTTTTAAAGAAGTTTTTGTAATTGGTGTTTTTCATGGGCAAAAACGTTATTGTGCAGATACTTTTTTATTACCTTTTATTACAGAATTTGAATTGATAAAAAAAAAAATTCAATTATTTTCAATCAAAAACGCATTAATATGAAAATCAGATCATTCAAATACGATACTCCAGCCCGTTCTTATATTTGAGGTAAGTAAAACTTTATTAAATAAATAATTTTGTAACATTATACAATTAATGAAATGTGATAAACTTATTTAAGGTGTAAAATCAGATTCGGGCTACAACAGTTGTACTAAGTGTAAAATAAAAGGAACGTATTATCAACATAAAGTATGTTTTTCTGGATCTGAATATTGTTTGAGGAGGGACAAGGATTTTAGTCATAAACATGATAAAAATGAAAAATCTTGCAAAAGTTTTCATAAAGCAAATAAGGAGTAAATTTTTATTTAATTATTATCATTGTTCAATTATTTTTTAGAAATATGTACATATGTACATATGTATATAAATATAGAATATTTTATTGATTTATCTAAAAAAAGAGATAGAAGTTAAATCCTCATTAATTTTATTATTTTCATAAATTACATTTTTTACTAATATACATAAGTTTTTTATTAATTTTGATAAATTCAAAAATTGGATGAATAAAAAAATTTAAATAGAAAATTTTAGTCTACTTGATTTGTTGATCGATAATAATAAATACATACCTAAAATTACTAGACATGGGAGTAATGCATTAAATTGTCAATTAAATTGATTCAGCATTAGCATTAAATTAAATCAATTTTCATTATCATTGAATTTTTTTTTGAGTATACTATTAGGGCGAAGTGAGTTTTCACAATATATTATTCGTTAATAGCGAAACATAAAATCGTTTAGAATTATAAAAGAATGTAATGTAATACTTTTTTTTCGTAAGTAATGTCACATCATGTTTTTATGAATTATCCTTCTAAGCACATTTCAAAAATTTGCTATTAGTTTCACTCTGTCCGTCCGTCTGGTCTCTGCATGGGGCTCTTAAAAGAGTGATGTTGTAGAACAACTTTTTTATGTACCCTCGAATTTCTTGTGATATGCTTGACACCCTTGTAAAAAATTTCAAGTTTTTATCTAACCCTAGGTACCCGAATTGCCGCTCCAATTCATCAAATCCATGTCAGGGACATAAAGAAAACATGGCAGAACACCATTGTACTAATTTTAAAGGTTTTACTTTTGTTGGTTTTGGAGATATGCTCGTTTGCTCTTGTGCTCGTCCGGAAGTTTCCACTAAAAATAAAGGTTCTATCTTTGTTAGTTGTGGAAATATACTTGTTTGCTCTAGGGCTCGTTCGGAAGCTTCCAAAATCCAAACCCATGGACCAAATCCTCTCAAATTTCAGAGACTGAAATCAAACATGAAAGAACACCATTCTGCCAAACTTAAAGGTTATATCTTTGTTGGTTTTGGAGATAATCTCACTTGCTCTGGAGCTCGTTCGGAAGCTTCCAAAATCCAAATCCATGGACCAAATCCTCTTAAATTTCAGAGACATAAATCAAACGAGAAGGAACATCATTGTAAAAAATTAGAGGTTCTACCTTTGTTGGTTTTGGAGATAATCTCGTTTGCTCCGGAAACATTCGATAGCTTCCAGAATCCGAACACATGGACCGATTTTGTCCAGATTAGCCTTCACTTAGCCTTCCTTTCGTAATAAGTAACCTACTATATAAATTTCATCAAGATAGCTTTACTAGTTTTTAAGTTATCGTGCGAATGGACGGACATCGTTAAATCGACTCAGGAGGTGATGCAGATTCAGAATATATATACATGTCCATATCTTACTCGCTTCCTTTTGGTGGTTGGAAACTCCATACCAAAGTTAATATACCCTATACTTTAGGTAAAGGGTATAAAAAAGACAGGATTGTTTTTTACCTTTATAAATCAATCAGAAGTTTTTTATGTTAACTTTTTCTAATAAGTAATTACGTTTTCAAACTGATATATGCTAAAAATATATGTAAAAACGTTATATGGACAAGAATATAAGGTTTCTGTTTAAATATGTACGTACTTATTTTGGATTAATACAGAAATCTGAATATGTCTTCTAATTTAATTAATGTATTTTTAAACATATGTACATTATGCAAATAGTACCTATGGACATATTTCAAAGATATTTTTTTGGAAATATGTTTTACACATACATTTTATATAGGTACACCACATGTTGGTAATGCATTCCTGAATGATTACAATTATATATTAGAAATTTGTATTGAAATTTTTTTATGGAATATCAAAAATAGTATAAAAGTAAAGAGTTTTGGAAATACACTTTTAATAATAATAACAATACTAATAAAAATTGAACAGAATATTTTTAATAGGTACTTGTGTCATAATGGGTTAACGAGAGTTAACAAAAACTTGTCACTGCTTTATTTAGAACTGTAAATTCATCTTGCCTAATTAGACAAAAATTAGGAACAAAACATTTTTTTTTAAAGGTCTATCGTGCCGAAATGGGTTATTGTATCACGGCAGAATTAATTGAATGAGCTTCTGTCTTAAAATGCAATAATTTTCAATTGGTCAAACCGTTTAAGCACGACAACAAAAAAATGAAAAACTTCATTGAGGTCTGCTGAAATGGTTTAATGTATAGTAACCAAATTAACTCAGTGAGCTTCTGTGGTAAAGAGTTAGAGGTTTTATAAATTATCAACTAAATTGCTCAAACCGTTTAAGCGCGACAACAAAGACATTAAAAAATTTAAAGGAGCCCTGGTGTAGTAATGGGTTAATTCTACTACTCAGAGTATGCCTGCTGAACATGTGGAAACAAATCACACAGAATCTGAAAGAGAAATTTCTCAATTGTTCGCGAAATTCGTACAGGGTTAGAATGTGCTTCTTCTTCAACTGCAGGAAAACCTTCACAAAGGCGGCAAAAAACTTAAAGTTCAGTAGCCCATTATTTCAATAAGCGAAAAATCTATTAATAAACAGGTTACAAGAATGGCAGTAAAAGAGTATCAGCATTTTTCTGTTGTTAAAGACAAGGAATTTGTTAAGTTACTTCATATGCTAAATCAAACATATAAGTTGCCAAGTTGGAAAACTTTAACTAAAAGTCTTATTCCACAAGCCTACAATAAAACTAAGGAATAAGTAAGCGAGGATTTATTAAAAGCTTATGCTGTATCAGTAACTACGGATGCGTGGACGTCAATAAACAATGAAAACTATATCGCCCTAACTTTCAATTTTTAACACATTTCCAAAAAAAATATTAAAAAATGTGCCTATTAGTTTCACTCCGTCCGTCTGTTTACGAAACTTCTACACCTTTAAAAACAGAGAAAAAAAAAGTTAACCACGGAGGTCTCACAAAAAAATGATTGTTGTAGAACAATTTTTCCATGAGGCTTCCCCCCTCCCATTACGGAGCTACAACCACTCAAACTTTGAAAAAGCCCTATTTTTAACTGGGTATATCTTATGTTCTGTTTAACATTTATTCAATCTGAAAACGGAATTCGACAGGAATTTTTGTATTACCTTATTTTATAAACCTTTTGTATACCTTGTTTTTACCTTTCTAAGTCAATATCAAAATTTTAGAATTCTTTTAAATTTAGTATTTAAATTTACCATTATATGGAAACCAAATTCTGCATGATTTTTGGCACGCGTTTAGGTATAGACTTGCAATTTTGAGGAAAGAAAGAACTTTTAGAATTAGTATAAGTTTCCTCAAAAAATGTTTTTGAACCACCCTGTTATGAGCTATTAGGGCTTAAAAATGAGAAATTTGCTATTTTTAAACACTTGTAACTTAGGCACTCGTACATATTTTTCTTCGACAAGACATAAAAATTAAAGCTCCAGTAATATATTTTTACATATACATTTATATATTTTTATATTTTTTATTTTATATATTTTTTTGTGTTTACGGTTTCTTTTAGTTATATGGGGTTACGAAGTTACAGCTCTTCAAAATTGTAAAAAAGCCCTATTTTCATAATTTTTAAAATTTTGGTGCAAGTGACAATTCTAAGCACGTTGTATTATCTTTTGAAAATGTGCGCTTTTAAAAACCGTTGGTTTACATTCTGCCTTGTTTTTTATGTTTTACTATTCTTTTCATATTAATAAACATAGATCGTTCGATTAAAGAGATCAATACGTTATCCATTTACTACATGATTCATAAGAAGTACGTATCATATACTTAATGCAAAAATGTTTAAAATATAAAGCATTTGAGCATTAATAAAGCATTAATAATATGTATATGTAATATCACATTAGGTTTGTGATCTTTGAATAATTATACAAATCAGCAATATTTATTATTAATTATATTATACAAATTAAATGTTTATAGAAAGTTTAACATGTTACGACTATTAGTTTTAACTTTTTCTATTGATAATAATTAGGTATATTAATGTTAAGTAAACAAGAAGCTAAGGTTACTAAGATTTACATACATATGTATATACATTAGATATATGTACACATTAATCATTTGTGATACTATGATAGTCGGCAAAACTGCTTATAAATTTTCTACAATTTATTATCTCTTAAAAATTTTTATCGAATCAAGGTCAATACCAATTTTCTTTTTTTTGCTAATTCTTCGTATTCTAATTCCTATGTGTTCAATTCTTTTACATATTTTATATAAATTTTAGATAAATGCAATTTTTTTAAATAGACCTTAAATGGCATTTTTTTTATATAGATTTTAAATGGCATTAAATTCTGAAGATAATTTTTTTGGGAAGAAGGTAATAATTTATATACAAAAAAATTTATGTTTTATAATTTTAATTAAAATTTTACTAAAAACTAAAAAATTTTCATTTCACAATCCAAGCCGGATTTTTATAAAACTCAGATCAAAAATTTTCTGATATACAACTTTTTCACTTCTATAATACAATTTATCCACTTAACATATTTCAGCACTCGTTTAAAATGGTTTTTCCAGATTAAATAGAACATAATGACATTAGAAATTGTTATATTGTGAACTAAAGCCTTCTTCTTTAACAACATGTAAGGCTAGGCTGTTAATGATAATAAAAATCGATTTTAATTATCATTAGCAGCCTAGCCTTACATGTTGTTAAAGAAGAAGGCTTTAGTTCACAATATAACAATTTCTAATGCCATTATGTTCTATTTAATCTGGAAAAACCATTTTAAACGAGTGCTGAAATATGTTAAGTGGATAAATTGTATTTTAGAAGTAAAAAAGTTGTATATCAGAAAATTTTTGATCTGAGTTTTATAAAAATCCGGCTTGGATTGTGAAATGAAAATTTTTTAGTTTTTAGTAAAATTTTAATTAAAATTATAAAACATAAATTTTTTTTGTATATAAATTATTATCTTCTTCCCAAAAAAATTATCTTCAGAATTTAATGCCATTTAAAATCTATATAAAAAAAATGCCATTTAAGGTCTATTTAAAAAAATTGCATTTATCTAAAATTTATATAAAATATGTAAAAGAATTGAACACATAGGAATTAGAATAAGAAGAATTAGCAAAAAAAAGAAAATTGGTATTGACCTTGATTCGATAAAAATTTTTAAGAGATAATAAATTGTAGAAAATTTATAAGCAGTTTTGCCGACTATCATAGTATCACAAATGATTAATGTGTATATATATCTAATGTATATACATATGTATGTAAATCTTAGTAACCTTAGCTTCTTATTTACTTAACATTAATATACCTAATTATTATCAATAGAAAAAGTTAAAACTAATAGTCGTAACATGTTAAACTTTCTATAAACATTTAATTTGTATAATATAATTAATAATAAATATTGCTGATTTGTATAATTATTCAAAGATCACAAACCTAATGTGATATTACATATACATATTATTAATGCTTTATATTATTAAACATTTTTGCATTAAGTATATGATACGTACTTCTTATGAATCCTAAGATAAATTAAAAAATTTAATGATAATTAAAATCAATTTTCATTATCATTAATCTTTTTATAAATATAAATTGAAAATTACAACAATTAAAATATTTTTTATTTCTTATTTGGAACCAAAATAATTAATATAAATATACATTCATAGGTACTCATATTAATGAAACCGTAGAGACTTCGCTTTCAGGGGCGTTGCGAAAACGTAACATTTAGGCGTGACGTTTTTCATTTTAAAATTCATACACCAAACCTTTGCGAAAGGGAACGATTTTGGTGCCGTAAAAGCGGTACGCTAGCGGTGTTTTATATTTAATTTTCGTGCCGTTTTTCTTAGAAGGTTACTTCAGTATACTGTCATTATAATGATGGTGTAAGTGTAAACTTCATTATTTTCAAAATCTGGATGGGAGATGTCAAACCTTTTACAGTAATATTTTTAAATAGTAGTATTTTTATAGGCAAAATAAATCTAAAACATCAGCTATCTCCACCACAGGACCGACCGCTATTGTACGAAAAGTATTAATTTTATTCAATAACAATAATAAGCAATGAAATCGTAAAAATATATGGACATTCATTCATACATCCATTCACATATGTAAGTACATGATTTTTTTTTCATTCAAAATATTAGAAGTAAAAAATAATAAAAACTGTAAACAAATACCAAAAAACATAAGATTAATATTGAATCTGCTTAAAAAAATGTTACAGTTTCAGTTTTGCGTCATCAACAAGAGATATGCATATTAAACTTTTAGAGATATAAAAAAAAAAGTTCATATAAATTCATATGGCGTGTTATAATATGTATGAAATTTGGTCTTACTAAAAGAATTAAATAAAAGTTCAAGTTAGTCGGATCAAAAAATGTTCAATGGCAAAGTTGTTGCTCTTTTTCATAATTTTTGTCACAATATTTTTCGAAATGTTCGTAAAAAACTTAAAAATTATACTAGTAAACTGCTACTTCCGGTTGCCCGATTCGGTCTAAAAGCTTATCAATCCTAGATATTTACATCAAAACCTTAAATATGAAATTTTAAAAAATCCCGCTAAGTCGTTTAGGCTGTACACACAAAAATACACACACAAATTTTTATTTGTATATATTTATGTACATACAATACATAAATCCCAGTGGGATCTAAGGATTAGGAAGTAATTACCAATTGACATAGTTCCGTAAGTAATTCAGATGCAGTTAATCTATGAACTACTTCTCAATTCAGTGAAAAGTAATGCAAAAGGTAATGCATGTTTTTAAACTTGTAACGATAGGATTGATGTTTTTTTTGATGCACTTAAAATTTGTCTCGACATGTGAGCTAACTGTTTTTTGGTACAGTTGATTTATGTAAATAATGTATGTACATACATATGTATGTGAAGACATTGTTTTAGTTTAACATTCCAGAACTAAACTAAAAATTTAAAAATTTAAGAAGAACATATGTACATATCTAAAATATTAAAAAAAAAAATAGACATTATATGTTCATATATGTATATAAATACATATGTATGTATGTATATTTAAAATTGTGGTTTATTTTAAATTATTTTGAAGTGTTAGAAAATGAAGAACTGGAAAATAAAATTCTCAAAGACCAGCTCAAAGGAGGTAATTTTTGGAATTGTTTTTGTTTCAGAAAATATATTTTATTTTTTATTTAATGAAGAACTGGAAAATAAAATTCTCAAAAACCAACTCAAAGGTAATTTTTGAATTTGTTTTTGTTTCAGAAAATATAGTTTAATTTCAGCAAAATTAGATCAAACTGACATACATATGTGTAGGTGATAAAGAAAGTTAAACTATTGCACTTTTAAAAAAAAAGTTAAGTATGCAGCAAATTCTACAAAAAAATGCAACATTTTGCTATTTTCAACTTTTTTCTAAGTAAAACCATTACTGAGAAAGTTAATTTTTAAATATACGTTTTTTTTTTCAAAATAGATCTATTCCACTTGCATGTTGGAAACAAAACTAAACTATTCCATGTAAAATAAATATCGAAAGCTATTCCTATTTATCTGTTATTTTCAAATATCTTTTTTATTATCATAATAGGACTATTCCTATGTTCTAATTACATATTTATTATTGGCGCGAAAATTTCCAACTGTCAGAATTATAATTATTAAGTTCTCAATTCTAATTTATACTCCATAACAGAAAGAGGTGTTTTTACAAGTAAGTAGATATTGTTGAAAATAGAACAATCTGGAAAAGGAATAATCTAGAAGATAACAAGAATAATTTAGAACTTTATAGAAATATAAGTGAAGTAAATAATATTAGTTGCTGGTATGTGCCAATGGTAATCATGTTTGGTATGTGCCAGTATTAGTTAGCGACAAAAGCTTCACAACATGTTAAGCAAATCGAAATCATATTTACAATTACAGGACACTCATATTTACCTGCTGACAGAGTCTTTGCTCAAATTAAACAAGGTAAAGGTAAAAGAGACCATAGCAAATGTTGAGGAGTATTTGGATATTTACAATGAATTTGGTACTATTAACAACTTAGGAAGTGATATTTGTCCAGTATATGATTTTAATTTAGAAATCGAAAAAAATTTTAAGCCTACTGGTAGCTGGCATTTCAAATTTAAAGAGAGCAAAACAGTTTATTTAACAAGGACTAAGGAAAAACAACAACGTTCTTGTTAGAGGAGAAATATTTTATAAGTCGGACACCGGAGTTGCTAAGCCTAACATTAAACTTAGAAGGAATCTAAGACAAGTTGAGCTTAATATATTGCCTCTTGGCCTCCTGAAATCTTCATTAGAATATAGACTATGAAATTTAAATTTTTTATTTATTTGCTATTGAAATTTTTCTTTTTAATGCATTTCTCTGCCACATAAATGTGGACAGGAAATTACACAGCCATGCTGTTAATATAGTAAGGGGGAATAACTTCAAACCCACACTCCCTCGATGTTTTTTTTTTACACGGTAGGAACGGATTCCTTTATACATATGTAGGTTTAGTTATTAGGAAAATAGGATGTTAAAGGGGAATTAGTGGGAAAATTGGAAACGAACCTATATAGATTCGTTTTGAATTTTTGCAAATTGTAGTACGGAACGTTATAGACAGAGAAGAACACATTAGATGGAAGCATGTTCCACAACTTAGCAGTTCTCACAACAAATGAGTTTCCATAGTCAGTTTTAAACCATCTTGGAATTACCACAGTGTAGAAATGAACACTTGCCGCTCCTCTGGTATTACGTTGGAATTGTTTAAGAGAAGGCATAATTGATTTAAGTTCAATACAGCAAGTATCATTACTTACAAGATATCTATAATAGAGAAATAGCTCCAACATTACGACGAGAGTTAAGGGGAGTAAGTGTTACTTGTTCGACAGGGTCGCCTATTAGGCGTAAGGCGCGGTTTTGGATTTTGTCTATATAACTCAGAGAAGTTTGGGATGCGCCAGCCCAAATGTGAGAGTTGTACTCCATCTTAGGTCGAATGTAGGCTTTATAGATATTAGACGGATCGTTTGGAGAGAAATATGTTTTGCAGCGGGACAGAAAACCCAAACACTTTCAGCAGCACTTTTAGCTATATCAAAAATATGCTCATTCCACAGCATTTTTTAATTTAGCTGAAAAGCTTAAATGCTTAGACTTTCTGATCGCTCTATATTTTCTCCGTGGAATCACAGAATTGGGTTAAACTGATTTCTTTTGCAGGATATCAGGCAGCTTTGAGTTTTTGAGGTATTAAACTCAACTCTATTAGTTTTACCCCAATCGGCTGTTTTAACTAAATCATGGTTAACTAAACTAACCATGATATTTCTTTTCGAAGTGATTGCGGTAGGTGTGACATTAGACTTCTTAAGGAAATCGTAGGATGCCACTAGAGTGCTGTCGTCGGCCAAGCTATGAATTGGATTGAGTGTAGAGGAGAGTAAGTCGTTGATAAAAATCGAAAAAAGAGTTGGTGATAAGGCCTTGTGGAACGCCAGCGTTTATTTCTAAAGTGTCAGACATAAAACTGTCGATAAGGATACGAATACGACAATTCGAAAGAAAATTCACAATCCATTTGTAGAAAGGATTACCAAGATCAATAGCTCGGTATTTGTTCAAAAGAGCAGAATGCCATACTCGATCAAAACCCTTTCAGATATCAAGAGCAACAACCTCATATTCACCTGACCAGTGAATACTGGTGTTGAGCTTTTCGCTGAGGTATGTTAGAAGATCACTGTAGATCTATGACTCATAAAGCCATATTGCCTAGTGATGTATTAACCGAAGGAGTGTGGGTTCGATCCCTGCACAGATCGTAAGTGTTTTTTTCTTTACATACCCCCCTTACAACCAAATATAATGTAAATATATAGTATACTAGCTATTGGCCCGTCATAGATTGACGGTTTTAATTATGGTAAATTAGAAAAAAGAATATAAAAAGAAAAAAGTTATTATTTGCAATTTATATAGAAAAATAATAATATATTTCCATCCCGAATCGAACCTCCTGACCATCGTGTCAGAATCAGAAACATTAAATATGTATACTAATAAGAAGGAATGAAAAAATCTGTAAAAATATTTTGTAATTGAATTAGTTAACTTAAGTTTATAAAAGTTGAGTAAATTGTAGAAAATTAAACGTAGCATATTTTATAAAAACGTAGCATATTTTATTAAATTTTGTACCAATAAAATTATTTTGGAATTGAATTAATCAACTTAAATTTATAAAAATTTAGTAGAATATAGAGAATATAACATATTATGTATTTTATATATTTTTTAATTTATTTAAATTAATTTGTTTTAGTTTTGATTTTCATTTTACTTTTAAGTTTTTATTTTTAATATTAATTCTTATTTTTAGTTTTGGTGTTTATTTTTAAGTAGGTATTAATTTAGTATTGGATTTTGTTTCTAATTTTTTTTTTATAAATCTTATTATTTTTATTATTAGTCATAATTTTAATTTTTGTTTTAATAAATTTTGATTCAATAATCGTGTTTCATTTTCTGTTACAGACATACAAATACAATAACAAAAAAAAAAAAAAATAAAAATCCATTGGCTTACTTACTAAGTATAAGGTGTTCAAAATTGAGGTATCATTTTAATTTTAATAAAAAAAGACTTTTTTTTTGAAATATTAAATATATTTTTATTTTAATTTATTACAAATAGGTTCCGGTATAATGAAAAATTATGTCGGCCAAGTGGCCCCCTCTACTACTTCGGTAGGCTTCCAATCTTTTACCAAAATTCTGAATCACGTTGTTCAATAAACTGTTCTCAATGGTTGAAATCTGCTCGATAATGTTGTTTTTAAGCTCTTGAATTGTTGTGGGATTATTGCTGTACACTTTCGATTTCACAAAACCCCACAAAAAAAAATCCAAGGGTGTCAAATCGCACGATCTTGGTGGCCACATCACTCCTCCTCTACGAGAAATAATGCGATCTTCGAACTTTTCCTTCAAAAGGCCCATTGTTTCTCTTGCTGTGTGGCAAGTGGCACCGTCCTGTTGAAACCACATATTCTCTACGTCCAAATCATCAATTTCCCGCCACAAAAAGCTTCGGATCATCTCCCTGTAGCGATTTCCATTGACCGTAATCGCATTTCCATTTGCGTTTTCAAAAAAATATGGTCCGATGATTCCTCCTGACCACAAACCACATTAAACCGTAACTTTTTGTGGATGTACTGGTTGCTCTAAGATAACCCTTGGATTCTCTTCGCCCCAAATGCGGCAATTCTGTTTATTGACGTAGCCATTGAGCTGGAAATGAGCTTCGTCGGTGAAGATTATTTTGTTAAAAAAATTCTCATTTTCTTCTTGTTTTTCGATTGCCCAAGAAACGAATTGCCGACGTAATGCATGGTCAGTTGGTTTTAATTCTTGCGTCAGCTGGATCTTATAAGCCTTTAAATGGAGATCACGATGCAAAATGTTGAATAATGTGGATGGTTTGATGTTTAATTGCTGCGAACGATGACGAATGGAAGTTTTTGGATCTTCTTCAACACTTCTGCTCACAGCTGCTACATTCTCGGTTGAACGGCCACTACGTTGATAAATGTTGCCTTGTTATCAAGAACAGATCCAGTTTCTAGAAATTTATCAACCATCAGCTTGATGGTGTTGGAGCATTTTCTCTACCAAATTTTGTTCGAAATTTCCTAATTACATCTTGAAAACTTTTACCATTTTCAAAAAATGTTGTAATATCAAAAACACGTTGTTCCTTCGTGTAACGTTCCATATTAAGTAACCGGAATGTATTTAGAATATACCTAAAGAAATCTCGTATAAAAAAAGATTTCAGTCTGACATTGGCGTATATACTATAAAAAACAAATTATAATCAAAAGCAATAAATCAATATTTAAATTCAATGGCTTAGTCAAATAAATTACTAAATTAAACATATAAAAAAAAATAAAGATTTGAAATCACTTATGTAAATATTTTGCTATCAGTCCTTGGAATCTACCGTCCTTTACATGCCTGAGTCAGCGTCCACCACGACTCCATTCCATTGTATTATGTTTTTTTAACGAAAAATTGACCCAGGCTCGTTTTTTGTTATTTTTTCACAGTTAAAGTGCTTAAAATATTTTTAATCGGCCAATACTTCTTTAAATATTATGTTTTTTGTGAATTGACGTTCGCTATTTAATAGTAAACCTTGTTGAGGACCATGTTGAATTTTTATTTTGATATTATTTGGATTTTTAGATCTAGAAAGTGCCACATAGAGTTGTCCGTGCGAGAATACTGGTGTTGGCAGATTAATTCCAACATAATCAAAAGTCTGGCCCTGTGACTTATTAATTGTGACGGCATATTCTGGAAGTATAGGAAATTGTCTTCGTTTCAAAACGAAGGCCAAGGTTATTTCTGAATTTATAATATTCATTCTTGGAATGAACACTATTCTTCCTTTATTACATTCAGAAATTATTTTAGCTTTAATAAAATTGCTAGCTAGTTCTTCGATAATTAATCTTGTCCCGTTGCACATTCCTTTTTTTGGATTTAAGTTACGAAGTAATATTATTATAACACCTTTCTTTAGGATTAAGACATGAGGAGGCATGCCAGATGGAGTTTGTTCATTTAAAAATTCCATAGGGAAATTGAGTGTATCGTTCGGATCTTCACAGACGGCTAAGTCTGCACTGTATCAATGCAATGATCTTTTTATTCATTTCCAAAGTCTGTGCATTTGTTGGAGCGACAATTACTCGTTTTGACAGTTCTTCAGTTGTAATATCTTGCAGATTTCCAAAGATAGTTGTAATAAGATCACCAGTTTCTAACATTTGTCTCGGAATTTCTATTATATTCTCATCAATCAATCCCGGAATAGGTTCGAAGTCACCTTTTCCAACTTTCAAAAGCCATTCATTGTGTTCATTATGTCCTACGCTTCGCATATTTACTGTAAGAGTCACTTTATTGAAATGTCTCCACAAAGGACTTAATTTAATACAGCTTTCCACAATATCTACATGCGTTCCCCTAGGAATAACTGGAAAAGTTTGTTTGAAATCACCACCACACACCAGCACTATTCCTCCAAAAGGTAAACTATTTTGTCTTACTAATCTTAAAAGTCTGTCTATGCAATTAAATCCATACTTGTTTAACATAGTTATTTCATCAATCAATATCATAGACGCCAATCTCAAAATTTCGGCTTCTTGAGAATTCATACGAATAGAAGAAACAGATGTATCCAAAAGAGGTACAGGCAATTTCAATTCACTGTGAACTGTGCGACCTCCGTCTAATAAAGTTGCAGCGATTCCAGTTGTAGCGAAGAGCAATACAACTTTTCTTTCACCTCGAAAGTATGAGATAAATGTCAATAGAGAAATGTTTTGCCTGATCCTCCAGGACCATCCACATAAAAGCAACGATTTTCAATACTTTCATTATCTACAGCTGCTTTGATTTTATGAAAAGCGTTTAATTGACCTGGATTACGTTTTGCTAACAATTCTTCAGCCTTATGTGCCTCACCCGAAAAATTGATGGACTCTTCTAATTGACCATTTCCTGTTGGAGCTGGTAGACCAAGTTGCACAGAAGACAATCCATGCTGATTTAAAATATAATTTATGTCATGTAAAGCATAATTTATTGCATTTACTTCTGAATTGGAAGACAGGTGATCTTGTGTTAAGTTTAGAATATGATTTCGCCACAATTTAATTGGTTCTCCAGGATTGCAATATATACAAATGTAAGCAAACATTTCACGTAATTGCTAAGGCATTAAATATGTTACTCCATCTTACATGCAACGGTCCCATTCTTCATCTGACTCTAAAAGTCCTTTCGCAATAGCTGCACACTTGAAAGTTTCGTAAACAATATTATTTACAGTTCTAAGGAATTGGAAGTTAGTAGCTCCATGTACATGAAGAAGCATCATTCTTAAATAGAATCTCTCTTTGTCTTTGATACTAACTGTGTACATTCGGCCAATAATTTTTTCATGTCCTCTTTGTCTTTCATTCCATTTGAGACTTCTGTAGGAGAAATTGTAAGGAATTTCGCTATAGAGAATATGTCATGCTGCTGGATTTTCCATATTAAGATGAAACCATGATTCGAGCTTTGTGCGGCGGGTTTGAGCTGCCAAAAGGGCATGTTCCTCATTTCCAGATTCGAAAACTACTACTTGCCGGTTTGGTAGGTGAACTGGAAGTATCATTACAGAATGTGAGCGATTATGCATTTTTGATTCCCTCAATCTCCAAATTGCTTCAGGTGCACTAACATAGCGACAATTAATAAAATTTGTTATTTCATTGTGACAAAGCTCAGTATTTCCATTTGATGTAATTTGAACATTCGCACAATCGAAACCTTTATATATATACTTATAAATATATTTTAAAGCTCTAAGTGACGTACTAATTTCTACATTTATATGGGCATTATATTTAAGTGTCAAATATGAGTTGTATGGTACTACATTTCTATTATCCATAATTACTCCTCGAACTTAAGCTTGAATATTGTTCCGACGACGATACAATGTATATCCATTCGCGTTTGAGACTGTGGGTCCTCTAAATTCTTTTGGAAACTTTTTGCTACATTTGCCATCAATCATGCAAGAAGAATTTGGATTAGCAATTCCACATGGGCCGCGCAACATACATTTCAGCACAATTTCTCGTAAACATGAACTCGATTCAGGTGGAATTTCAGCACAAACAAAATTATCGATCCGCTCAGCTGTTATAAATTTGTCCTCCACTCGAAGAGTTACCAATATATGAGCGTGTGGGAGACCTCGTTTTTGGAATTCGATGCTGTAAACATATGCCTTTGTGTGACCGAAAATACCATGACCTGTGATGTCTTTAATGAGTGCGTCCAATTTGATCTTGAAGACTCTGGCAACTAAGTCTGGTCGATCTACAGTTTGCTCTCCTGGTATTAAATTTTTCATAATTTCAGGCCAAGATGGATTTGCGGTGAATGTAATAAATAGATCTGGAGCACCAAACTTCGCAAAAATTGCCATCGCATCACAACATCGTTCACGCATGTTCTTGGTGAACCTTCGAAACTTGATGGTAAAATAATTGGTATTCCAGCTGAAATATTTTCATTTTGTGCCAAATTTGCTACATGATCTTGAAGTCCTTGATATAGTTCTGTACGTAAAGCTCTTTGATTTTGTTTGATAAAATTTAAATTATTAGCCTCAACTTGAAGATAAGAATCGACCAGCCATTGCTGTGTCAATCTTCCTGCATTTATAAAAGGATTGAAGTCACCACGAATTGCTGTCAAGGCTGCTTTGTACTGGAGTATGCTAACATTATTTCTTACTGGATTTCGTTGCGCTCCCTCGTAAGCCTCGCAATCCCAATTGGGTTGCCATCCAGGCTCACCATAAGGAAAAAATAGCGCGTACGTCATTGGGTCCATGTTAGGACTTAAAATGTTTAACTGAATGAAATTTTGATTAGGGCCAATTGGATTTTTCGGATAAATACGAATATCCCTTTGGAAAAGTGGCTCACCGTCATCATTTACAAAAACTATCGCAATTTCATTCGAAGTTGGAGCGTTGTATCTTCGTTGATCTGACTGACGGTCACGTCTTAAAACCATACTTACCGATGGAATCTGATCTCCTTGTTGAATTGCACGTTCACGCTCTTTGGCTTCTATTTCACGAATTAATTGAAAACTTTGAGCCAATCGATTGTTTTGCCGAAAAAATCGATCTATTTGATTCAAAATTTCACGCCGATATTGAATATTTGCTGCCTGGTCTTGTCGAGTATTTGTGGCTTGTGTACTATCAATCACATACAATTGAGCAAAAACTGAAGATTGATCATTGATTGGGTGCACGTGCGAAGTGCGATGGTAAGTTTGACCATGAATTTTAAATATGTATGGACCTCTTCCAGGCAAAGCAACTATTTTTGCTCCCATTGAAGCAAAAGAGAGAGCACTGTTGTAAGATCTAATATTTTTTCGGAAATATTAATAATTACGATCAGTTCTGTCGGCAATAATTTTTTTTTAAAAATTTGGATATTCTAACTCATTATCTCTGAGGTCTTTTGGTTTTGGTAATTTAATTTTTCCCTTACGACAACAGCTAGTAAATTTTCTATCAGAGGGACGTTCATATAGGAAATTTTTAGATCCGCAAAACTGGCAGTAAACATTTAAAGGACCACAACTATGTGCATCCACTTCATTTTCATCGAAGTTAGCTGCTTGAGAACGAATAACTTGACTATGTAGCTCTTGTGATAACCTGTTAATTTCAGCTTGATTTTGTCGAATAATGTGTAGTTGTTCTGGTGTGCGGTGGTCCATGTATCGACGCTGGTTCTCTGCAGGAGTTGCTCGACGGACTTCCAACTCTGCAGAAATTAGTTGTACAGTGGTATGACGGTGTTGCCCTAGTCGTATTTGTCTTTGATATTCCGTTTCTCGTTCTCTTCTTCTCCTTTGTGATACAGTCATTCGAACTCGGTATGTGGCGAATTCCTCTGGAGTTTGTCTTGCTCTAAATCTTGCATATCGGTCTCTTGCTAGACGACTTTTCCTTTCTTCTCTTGATTTCATATTAGTTGTTGCAAACTAAATTGCGAAAATTACGTTCAATTATAATGTCCGATACATATTATGTACTTACTTATTCGATCTGATATTTACTTTTACAGAAATTCCAAATAATTCTTCCAATAATTATAATATCTTTAATATAATAAAAAGTGAATAGTAATAAGAATTTATCCTGCACGAAAAGAAAAGATAAAATAATATTATGATCCTGATAAAATAGATTTTTTTGTTGTATGAAAAATGTATTAGGTTTAGTAAAATAGAGAGAAACTACTATTTCTTTACTATTTCTACTAAACTACTAACTATACTTTGATTATAATAAAATTTTTAGCCAAAAAAAAAAAAAAATTAAAACAAATAGATTAACCGTTACCGGTTACAGTTTACAATTCATAAACAATATTATAAAATTATAATAAAATTATAATAAAATATTTGTTGGCCTGCTTCCTATAACAAAATATTTGTTTGACCTGTTTCTTTATTAAGATCTATAAAATGACATTTTTAAATTATTTAAGAACATTTTCTTTGTGTATACCTATATGGATTTGCCTGTATGTCAATACAAAATAAAATGTAATTAAAAAAAAAAATCAATTCCAAGAAAATGAATAAATGAAAAATTATTGAAATTATGATTTTTATTTTCCCCCTCTGATTTCGATCTGATTTCTGAAATGAAAAATGATTGAAATTATGATTTTTTTTCCCCCCAGTTCCAAATCTGATTTAGCAACGGATATAAAATTTCTCCCAATAAATATGTATGTATATATTTCCTGACGGGCCGGAATTTGGAAAATAACTGTATATATCTGATTTTATATTTGGCCGGGGCATAAATTGAAGTTTAGTCTAAACGATATTATTACAATATTAATTATTATCATTATCCAGTCAATGGTGTAGTTGTTAAGATACCGGCCTTTCATACGAAAGGTCTCCCATTCAAACCCCGGCTGGGTCATATAGATTAATAAAAATAATAGACATTTTTCTTATAGTATATAATTAATAGAATATAATAAAGTTAAAAATAAGTATATATGTATGTCATAAATTATAATTTAATATCATATTGTTTAGCAACATAATAAGATAATAATAAACTATAATCTTTGTATAAGATAATAGATGGCGTAGAAATAAAAGAAACGTCTCATAATCTTGTACAATAGCTACAGCCGAGTAATCAACGGCTTAGTGAATTTAATGATTGCAGAAACTGAAACTTAGTCAATTATGAATAAATAAATGACTTAGTGAATGCCCTATGCTCCTTATAGGAGTGGCAAGGAGAGAAAAAAAAATTATTATCATTACAAAACGAAAATTTGGATTTTTAACTCACTTCAAAAAGACAGAAGTTTCATGGGATATATATAGAAGTCCATGGGATATATAGGAGATTATAAAAAAATTTAGAAAAAAAAATTAGAAAAAAAATTTAGAAAAAAATCGAAACAAATATGTACATAGATTACCCATTAAAATTTACAATTCATAAACAATTATAATAAAATATTTGTTTGGCTTTTTTTTTAAAATCTATAAAATGACATTTTAAAATTATTTAAAAACATTTTGTTTGTATATATGCATATATGGGTATGTATGTAAGTCAAATAAAATTAATTAAAAAAAAAAACAATTCGAAGAAAATTAATGAATGAAAATTTTTTTTTTTTTTTAATAATTTTTTCTTCCCTTTTACCCTTTTGTAATGTATCCTAGTTTGAAAAAATAAAAATATTTTCAATTAAAAATTATATCTATACTGTATACATTATAGGTATGTATGTATATTTTATTTTATTTTCTATAATAGAACACATCCAACACAACACTTTAAAATGAATGCGTTTGTTACAAATCATTTTTCTGGACAAATATATATATATAGTATATAATATATACAAAATAAATAATATTAGTATATAATTTAATAATAGCAAAGACGCCTTTAGAATTTTTTCTCACCTGCGCTAAAAATTATAATGCGCCCTAAAAAAACATTGTTTTGCAAAAATATATTATTTTTATTAATAATATTATATTATACATTTATTTTACATTCACATATATTAATTATTACAATAAATCAATAAATCAATAGGTTAACAATTAAACAAAAAACTATGAAAAATAATATTGAATTAAATTAACATTAGCGCACAAAAATTCAATAGGCTGTTTTTTTTTCAAATAAAAAAAACTAATAAAACATAACATTAAATAAAATTATTAAAATAAAAAAATTAAATTATTAAAATAATAATAATGAAGAAATAAAGGTTATATTATAATTTTCTAGATTTCTGTCTCGCAAAACTATCAATTATTTCTTCACAGTCGGTATTTACAAACTCAGACTGAATGGCTAGTATACTTAAATTAATAAATTTTTCTTGTCCCAAGGAAGAACAAAGATCATTTGTGAGCACACTAACTCAAAAACTAAGAAAGCTAGAATCTTGAAATTTACACAAAATATTTTAGATCTCCACAATTTTTTTGAAATAGAGTCATGAAATTTGAACTGCTGATAGATATCATAAAAATATTAATTTTATGTTAATATTAATTTTTCAGTAGCCCCACCCGTTAAGGAGCTACAGCCCCCCAAAGTTCGAAAAATCTCTATATTTAAATTGTTATAACACAAGCTCTATAAGCTATATCTTCAATCTGAGAGTTCCAAACGATAGGTGCTATTATGAGCTTTACAAACATGTAATAAATATGTAGGTACTTGTACTTAATTATTGCAAAATCCTTTAACCCTTCTATCTTCTAAACTGTTTAAGTTGAAAACTTGAAATTTTGACAGAAGTTAGATCTTTGAAAATAAGTATGATTCATTTCAGGAATTTTTTTTGTATCACCCTCAGTTTAGGAGCTGTAAGGGGTCCAAAACTGAAAATTTCCTATTTTTGAATACCTGTAACTTGAACACCTGTTAAAATTTTTTTCAAGTAATACATAAAAATTAAAGCTTCAACATTATACTCTTATTTCTGTTAACAACTTTTTTTAATAATATAGGGTTACTTTATAATTGACGAAAGTGTTACTTGATTTTTTCAAATTTTCTAACAAATTTCTGCAACAAATTTTTTGCATTTGTTTTACTCGATAATTTGAAATTGTTGAGGATATAATGCGTAGTACAAAAAAATGTAAATAAATAAACAACATAACAGTTGCTTGAAGAATTTTTATTTATATGATATTGATATACATACATACTTATATAATATCATATTTACATATCGTATATATCACTGATGAATGAATGATAAGAGTATAGATATATATTATATAGCACCGTATTTACATACATATATGTATTTTAGTGTACTTATAAGAAATTATTCTATGAATGGAAATATTTTTAAAGAAATATTGCAATGTATGGCGATATACTTATAACAATACTATGTGCGCTTTAATATAATATAATATTTAAAATTATATTTACTATTTTGTACTAAGTAAATTTAATATACATTTACCGCTTAGTATTAAATGGTACTATAGAATATTTGAAAAAGTTTTGAATTGATAATCGTTATGTGGAAGGTTAGAATCTGCTTTTGAAGAATGTATAAACATATAGTTTGAATATATGTATGTACAACCCATAGTTCTAGAAATTATAAAATTCACCCAAATTATTTTAAAATACTAAAATATTAAAAAAATAATATTGTAAGCAGAGTGACAGGCTGTGAACATAATAACGGTTCGTACGGGTATCTAACACTTGACAAAGGCAACTGTATTCTTTCTAGTTTTTTTTTGTAAATTTGCAGAAAAAAAGTTGGAATTTACAAATTTTGTGAGAAAAAAACAATTGTGGAAATATGAGATTAGAGTTAGTTATAAAAATATAATTTATTAATTACTTGCTGACAGAGTTTAAGAAAATATAATCGATTAGCCTCTCGGGGAAATTTTTCAAATTTCGAAAAAAAAAATAATAATTTGTTTTTGGAAATGTCTTTTTTTGCAATGTTTTGTAATGTGAAAATGTGACTATCCTAAACTTTACGGCGCGTCCCTCAACCCACGGCGCCCCTGTGCTTAGCACATTTAGCACTATGGAGAAGACGGCGTTGAATAATAGTATAAAAACCTATAATGGCCTTAGTAGCCGATGGTTCAATAATATTCCATTACATTTATGTATGTAATATTAATATAAATAAATAAATAAATAATATAAACACTAGTTACAAAATATTGAATAAAAATGTATATAATAAAAAATTTATTAGAACTATAAGTGTGTTTCCAAAATCATATAGATAAAGAATAAGTAAATTCATTTTATAGTTTTAGGAACTAGAGACAAATGCATTAAATGGCAATAAAATATGAGTTTAATCATATGGGGTGAATGATTTTATTTAAATATATACTTAATTGCTGAGATAATAAAAAGAAGAAAATGACAAATGTAATATGAACTGGAAATATCATGAGTGTAAAAATTTTTTGATAATGTACAAGTATATATTTTATAATACATAAAATAAAATATATACTTGTACATCATCTTGTAAAAATATAAGAAAAATAAAGTTTCAGAATAAACCATTCAAACCAAGTTAAATTTTAGATTAAAACACTATTTAAATTGTCGACAGAAACATATGAAAAACATTTAGTTTTTGCTTTTATTTTAACTAAAAATCATGCTTTTATTTTAACTAAAAAACGATTCAGCGTGCGAATACTTCTAATAGCTGGTAGTTGATTAAATAACCTAGGTCTACAAATAGTAAAAGAACGTAAAAAAAAGGTCTTATTGAACCTAGGTATAGTCACAAAATTCTGAAAGTTACCACGTAAATTATAAGTGCTATTGAAAGCTCTAAGTTGGCTACATCTGTTGTAAAATTTATTTAGAACCTTATAAAAATACAAATGCCTTAAAGGTAGAATTCGAAGTTTACAGAAAAGACTAAAACTATTATAAAAACGATTTTTACGGCAAATAATTCTTACAATATGCTTTTGTGCAATTAAAAGAGGTCACAGTTTATTAGTGTAGGCTCCTCCTCAGCAGCAAATACCAAATTGCATTTTAAAATGCACAAAGCCATAAGCTATAAGTAAAATTTTTAGAGAAGAATAATTATTAAGATGATAGAAACTGCGAACAGTATATAGAAATTACTTTTTCAAATTGTTAGTATGACACGACCAATTTAATTTATTATCTATCTAGACTCCTAAATATTTGTACGAATCAACAAAGTCAACTAAAAAGCTATTTTTGTTGCACATTTTATCAACATTAAATGTAGAAAAAGAGTGAGTTCCATTAGAAATACCATTTATAGTTTTTATACTCATAAACTTTTTACAATTAAAAGAATAAAACCATATCGGGCATTCCTCGGGAGAAGAGTCAGATAAATTAAACAGCATGACTTTCGTTTTATTACTAACTACTAGGTTGTGCTTACCAAACCAATAACGCAAAAGTTCAATATCATGATTAATATCAGCAACAACATTCAAAAGAGAATTTTCCTGAAAACAACAAGCTAAGTCATCAGCAAAAGCAATTTGATTACTTTTTAAATTACTTTCAAAAAGAGTTGATAAAAATTAGAAACAAAATAGGTCTTAAAACGGAACTTTGTGGGACTCCAATGCAAAGAGATTTTTCATCACTGAAACTGTTGAATATTTTAATTTTTTGAACTTTATCTTTAAGATATGACCTAAACCAATCATGAATAAAACCTCTAAAACCTAAATTAAAGAGTTTGCATAGTAAAATGTCATGGTTAACTGTATCAAAAACTTTGGTGATGTCGATAAACAAAGCCGCTCTTACTTTATCTTTGTCCACACCTGTATTTATATAGTTCCAAAACTCCAAAAAGGCTCCCTCAGTCGATTTACCTTCACTAAATTTCCTAGGGCTCAGAAAATTAGGTTGGTTGGTTGGTTGGTTTACGTGGCTGGTCCTGTCAACCATGACAAGACCACAATTAGCACGTTAGCACCGTTTTGCTACCACCTCCGTGACCACAAATCCATTTGGCGGCATTTCAGATCCATTTGGCGGCATTCAGGAACCTTACCATATCTGCAGGTTGCTTAGCCGCTAGATCGCAGAGATCGTTAAATTCATGGCTACCCAGAGCCGCTCTTCTGGTCCTGTCCAGCGCCGGGCATTTACACGTGAAGTGTATAATGGTTTCTTTCTCATTCTGTTCACCACAACTACGGCATGATGTGTTGAATGGAATACCTAATCTGGCCGCATGTTCGCCAATTGGCCAGTGTCCCGTGAAGACACTAGTTGCTCTGGCTATGTCCCGCCGAGATAGTTTCAATAGGTTGTCCGTTCTTTTGTTGTCGTACGTCGGCCATATTTTCTTGGTCGTACGGCATGAGGTTAATTATTTCCACCTTCTTTTCGCTAGGGATAAAAAGTGTAGAAAGATATCTCTTTTAACGCTGTTTAGTGGTGGATTCACCTGTTCTTCCAGTGAAGCATTCAGATTGGAACCCCTCCTTGCTAATTCATCAGCATGTTCATTTCCTGTGATGTTCCTATGTCCCTGAACCCACAGTAATGTAACATTGTATTGATAGCTTATATTCTTAAGCTCGTCAGAGCATTTTCTAACAAGCTTGGATGTTATCATCGCAGAGTTAAGAGCCGCGATTGCTCCTTGGCTGTCAGTGACAATGGCAATGCTTCCCCCCAGAGAAGTATTGCTCTTAAGTATTTGGCATGCTTTCCAGATTCCTAGCATTTCAGCTTGAAATACACTGGATTTATTGGGAAGTCTGAAAGCATATTCTATTTTGAGTTTTTCTGAATAGACACCAGCACCGACACCGCAGTCCATTTTAGACCCATCAGTGAAGAGTGTGATGTCTACTTCACCCAAAGGGTTTCCTTGTCTCCATTCTCTTCTTGATGGAATCTTTACTTTGAAATTCTTGACAATTTCCAAACTTGGAATAGTGTAGTCTGTAGAATCTGGCAGATCCCAAGCTGTCGAGCTTAGAATACTGCTATGTCCATAAGGTTTTGTGCGCCAGTGCCCATTTTCTCTGAGTCTGACCACACTACAACAGGCTAGAAATTTTATATGGAGGTCAACGGGGAGGAGATAAAGAAGTGCATCTAGTGCATTACTTGGTGTCGATCTCATCGCGCCCGTAATGCTTATACATGCACCTCTCTGTACCTTACCAAGTTTGGTTCGGATATACTAGTCTCCAGCGCTGGCCACCAGACTAATGATCCGTAGGTAAGAATGGGGCGTATTATAGGTGTGTACATCCATAAAGCCATTCTTGGCTTTAATCCCCATTTTTTACCTAACATTTTCCTACAAGAATACAGGGCTACACAGGCCTTTTTGGCTCTTTCCTCACTATTAAGTCTCCACTTCAGTTTCGTATCAAGTACCACTCCTAGGTATTTGACACTGGGGGCCAAATTCATATATACACCATCCAGTCTAGGCTTGGTGAATTCCGGTATCTTTGTTGTGTTTGTGAATAGCATTAGATCGGTTTTGTTCGGATTGACGTATAGGCCACATCCATCGGCCCATCTACTAACCCTTCTTAAAGCTCTTTCCATAATTACACTAATTATGTCAAGAAACTTTCCAGACACTAATACTGCTAGATCATCTGCGTATGCAATGGCTTTGATTCTCTCATATTAAAGTTCTTTCAGTATTCCATTCATTACTAGAAGTCATAGTAGTGGTGATAGCACCCCGCCTTGGGGTGTGCCTCTGCTTACTCTTCTAGTAATTTTCTGGTTACCAAGTTCCGATTGGATCTCTCTTGATTGCAACATATTAACAATCCACTGACTAAGGACAGTTTCTGCCCCTAGTTCTTCCAGTGAATTCTGTATGGCCGCTACATTATTGAAGGCTCCTTCTATGTCTAGAAAAGTAGCTAATGTATATTCCTTATACTGAAGCGATTGCTCCACGTCCCGCACTAGATCACTCAGTGCAGTCTCTGTTGACTTGCCCTTACAATAGGCATGTTGGTACTTACATAGCGGAGTACTCTCTAGTACTCTTCTAAGCTCTAACTCGAGTGTTCTTTCTAGAGTTTTCAATAAAAAGGATGATAGACTGATCGGTCTAAAATCTTTAGCGGTTTCGTGCCCTCTTTTACCAGCTTTTGGTATAAAGATCACATTCACCCGCCTCCATTGCAGGGGAATATGACCAAAAGTGAGGCTGCTTCTGAACAGTTTAGTAATTAATGGAACTACAAGCCCCTTCATTTCTTGCAGCATTTTAGGAAAAATACGGTCTAATCCTGCGGTTTTGTATGGGGCGAAGTTATCAATTGCCCAGGCAATCTTTTCCTCCATTATAACTGAGTTAACCCATTCGTCAGGGCCACTTCGGACTCTAGTGTCAACCGCTTGGTTAATCAATTGAGCATCCTCAATGCACCCTGGAAATGGGTAGACACTAAAAGATCTAGGGTTTCAGCGGCTGAATCAGTCCAATTTCCTTCTGCAGTTCTCAGGAAGGAAGGATTGAAATGTTCTCTAGATAAAACTCTGCTAAGTCCGGCTGAGTCTCTAGTACTTTCAATTGATTCACAATAATCCTTCCATGATTGGGTTTTAGCCAGTCGGATTGCTCTATTATATTCCCTAAGTTGGTCCTTATAGAGTTGCCATTTATTCTGCCTGTAGCAGATATTGTAGGCGTCTCTAGCCTCCTTTCTTAGGTTAGTTAAGTTATCATTCCACCAGATCGGGTATGTCTTTTTACTACGCTTGATAGGACATGCCACTTTGAATGAGACCTCCATGGCCATTGTAAACATGTCAGTTCTCTTTTCTAACTCGTAAAAGTTTTTTTCTGGCTACTTTTCTGAATTTCCTCCAGTCGGTAGCACTGGGGTTTCTGAAGGGGTTGGGATTTTCAGGCTTAATATTGATATTGAAGAGAATCCAATTGTGGTCCGAAAAGGACCTTTTCTTGGATACTCTCCATTTCTCTATATTTAGGCTTTCGTCATTACTAATGCATGTAATATCTAACACATCTGCCCAACCTGGAAAACTATCCGAGTTTGGAAATATGAAAGTGGGGTTACTGCCCCTGTTGCATATATTTAGATTGCTATTTAAAATAAAATCAAATAATGACTCACCTCGTTCATTCGTTTCCGAGTTACCCCATAGGGTGTGCCGAGCATTAGCATCACAGCCTGCGATCAATTTTCCACCTGTGGCAACTACCAACTGCTGGAACGTGATGGCTTTGGAGCACTATGACAGGTGCTTCCTCCACCAACAGGCAATAAAACTTTTGCAGGACCTTGTCTGAGTCCTGGTTTCGTTGCTGAAGGGGTACTCTGGCTAGTACCGATAATAGTCTCCTGACTGGAGGCAAGTAACTCATCTTCAGAAGATGAGTTGATGTTTGTTTGTTTTTTCTTTTTTAAATTTTCCATTTTGTTCCCACGAGTTTGGCGAGAAAGGACGGTCGACATATGCAGAGCTCCCATACATATGCAAGGCTACTTACAATGGGGTGGCGCCTAGTGCCCCAAAGAGACCGTTAGCGATACCATCTTTATACACTTGGTACCATTCAGCCCTCGGCACGGTTTACTTTCACACCTTGGCTTAAGTGTACACCTATAATCAGCCGATTATTTGTCGCCAAAAACAACATCTAGTTTGAGGATGTGAGATAACGTTGCCCGGGTACACCGCTTGGAGGAGTATAGGTGATTAACTGTACCCCAGAAAATTAGACTTATTAGTTAGTTTCTTAAACTTAAGAATCTTTTTTTTTTTTTTTTTTTTCGAAAAAGAAATCAGTTTTCCGAAAATTTTAGAAAATTTTTTAAATACATTGAAGTATTTCAAAAGAAGAAAAGGACATCAAAGAAGAAACTATATTCCTTTCAAATCGTCCAGAACCAAGCCTATTGTCATTAAAAGAATTAAATAAGTTTTCCGATAGTATAATATCAGTAGCAATTGAGGAAAAAAAAGTTGTTGAAATTATTAGCAAAAGTATAAGGATCATTAACAATAGCACCTTGAATCTTAATAGAATTTATACTATGATGATTAGTATTACGATTCAGAACACTATTTACAATTCTCCATTCAGCCTTAATATCCCCAGAACTATTAGCGAAAAGAGTTTTGTAAAACTCTTCTTTACATAAGGGAACCTCCCGCGCAATTTCCGAGCATAGATTTTTATAATGGTAAATAGTAAGCTAAAATTATTAGTTTGTTTTTTGATTTAAAAATAATTTGTTTTTAAGGTTGGTATTCTTTAATAAACTAAGTGACAGCCTTTCTTTCTGATTTAAAAATAATTTGTTCTTAAGGTTGATATTCTTTAATAAACTAAGTGACATGGTTTCAATCTTTTAACTTTAGTGGGGGTTATTCTTCTATCTAAAATGCATGTTGACTAAGAATAACAACAAAACTGTCATATGCTGCAGAAGCATTATCCGCTGAGTAGACATTTTCCCTAACTTCCAGACGTCGAGACTGGTTTAGTTTATCATAGTTAATTCTACGTTCAGTAGTAAAAGGAAAACTCAAACGATCATATTTAGTATCTGAAAGACTAAGAACCAATTTTGTCATATAATGATCACAAATTCTAAGATCTTGCACAGCACCTTTATAAGAATAGACGAAATTACTCGAGTGACGAAGATAAATATGATCTAAACAGGGAGAACTAAGATTAGAGACTCTAGCAGGAGAATTAATAATACATTCTAAACCATGAGAGGCCATGAAACCATGATATCTAAATTCATATCACCAATTATAGACAAATATTTTGACTTACAATTACAAAGTAAATTTTCTAAATCATCCAAAAAGGTTTTTATGCTAGAATTATGCAATCTATAAAAACACAAAAAAGTAAATATTTGGTTATTAAATTTCCATTTACTTTTAATCTACCTTTAAGACATCTGAACTTGCCAAATT